>JAJOOR010031964.1:0-11020 GCA_036250505.1 Solanum acaule | reverse complement strand
AAGGTATAGGATGGTCCTTGGGCAACGTGAGGTAAAACGTTGTATCATCACTAGGGCTCATAGTGGTGGTTGTCGGTTAAAGAATCTCCCACTAAAGTTATATTACTTTTATATAAGTAAAGTTGAGCTTGTTATTGCTTTATCCTTAACGAACTAAGTTGTTTACACTGTTTTACAAGCTTTATATATATTGCATGTGTCTTATTGCTTTATATTGAGTTCGGTTATTCATGAGTTGAACAGAGCCAAGGTAAGAGTTCCTTTGTACTCCTTTCAAGCTTAAGTTGTTGTTTAGCTTTCCAGCTCGAATACTCGTACATTCAATGTACTGATGTCAGTTGGCCTGAATCTTATGATGATAAAGACGCAGGTACCCAGGATCAGCATCCAGCACGCTGTTGATCCAGCCGAGCACTCGAGAGTCAGTTGTGAGCCTCCTTGCTCTCCGGAGGACTCTGTTCTTTTGTGTTCCTAGTTTTGCTTTATTAGGATGTTGCGGGTCTGTCCCAACATCCATCTCAGTGTTATAGAGGCTTCATAGATAGACAGTCAGTCAGTTAGTATTTTGTCTCTCATCTATGTATATATGTAAATATTCTATTTTGAGACACGAGTTGCCTTTTGGCCAGTTTTTATCAGTTGGGTTGCTTTATGACCTTTCATTGCATTAAGTTATTCTGTTGAGTTAGGTTTCTGCTGAGTTAAGAAAGCCAGGCCAAGGGTTCGCTTGGGGCCAGCAATGGTCTCCGAGTGCCGGTCCCGCCCAGGGTGTAGGCTAGGGGCATGACATATAGTTGCATACACAATTCATGTATATTATTGTAATACTAGAAAATATATAAAATAATATTAGTACAAAACTAATTATTTAGATGTTGAAGCTTTGAATACTTTGTCGTATTTGAAATGTCATTTTGATGTTATTAAATATTTCTGTATGTGTTAGGTATTATTAGTATGATAAAATTGAAACATTTCTTGGAAAGCCAAAGTCATGATTCTCTAGTATGTGAATAAATGTAAGTCGGAGTTGAAATGATTATCGATTTACTAGAGTACTACAAATATAAAAAAACGAACTTTAAAATGCCAAATTATTTTAATATGATAATAACATGGTATTTTTACATATCAAAAGGCAAAATTAACAGACGGAATTTTTTTGATATCATACAGTACGTACCATACCATAACAAATCGCTAAGAGGGACTAACACTTTGTTTGGGTAATTGTTACGTATTATTTCATAATGTATTGTATAGTGTTGTGTCGTATTATATGATACCATACTATATTATTTTAATGAATACAATATTTGGATAATGTGTATCGTTCTCAGTCGTTACATAATGTCATACATCTACAATTTGAATAATAAACCTACAAGAAAAGTAGGATACAAGATAAAGTACTACGAACGCTAAGGTAGATAATAAAATATAATTGTTAAATAAGTAAAGATAAAATGAGAATAAATATTCAAGTAACGATGTGATCATACCAAATAGGTTGTTACACAAAATGAATTTTTTCATCTTTACCTAATGCTGGGATTAAACAATACGACACAATAAAATTTACGTAAAAATCAAACCAAACATTATATTTAACTTCACACAATACAATGGGTAAGAACCATCCAAACAAGGTGTGAGGGTATTGAGTTTTAGGCTTTTACATAATTTTAAAAATAGCCATAACTTCCTAAAATTTGAAATAGGACCCCTCATCAATAATTTCCAAGAAAATGAGATCTAATCCGTTAAATTTTCAGTCACTCTCTTCTAATACTCTCTGAACTTTCTTGGTTAAACCCTGAAAACTATTCCAGCAAATACGTACAAAGCATGAGAATGACTCATTCTCATCTTCCTTCAAACGGAAAAGTAGGCATTCACATTATTTTCTGGAAAAAAATTCATGTACTAAAAGATTCTCGATATATAATAATAATTTTAATGATCTGGTCGGTCATTTCTTGGAAATTTTCATAAAATTACTATTTTACCCCTTCCAATTTTGGCCACGAGTCATTTTGAATGAGTTTTGAAATTGGTTTCGAGTTTTGAGTTAAAAGCTGTGAATTATGGAATTTCGGAAATTTGAAAGGCTAAAGTTGTTAAAAAGTGGTTTTCGGTTTCTTTTGGAGTTTCGAGGGTCAAAATAGAATTTCATCGATTTCATCAGTTTCAGATTGTGGAAATTAGTCTAAGAGAGTTGTCGGTTTCAGATTCATAGTCTTTCTAAGGATTTCAAGTCCTAAGTTGGAAAATTATGGAATTTTAGCCTTTGGGTTGAACTTGGTCGATATTCGAGATTCGAATACTCGGATTGGAATTTCGAGAGTTCCATTGGATTCAAGGGATGATTTTAAGCATAGGTAAGGTCTTGGTTGAATTTTTAGAAGTCCCGAGCTTGATTTGACCTTTGTAGTCGTTATGTTCCTTTTTTGTGACTTACACTGACTCGGGTCTAGAAGACCTTGGATTCGTGTTTCAATGGTTCCATTGAGTCCGGAATGTCGAGTTTAGTCAATTTGCATATATGGTTTGTGTGTACGTGGTTCCGAATGAATCTCGAGGGTCCATTTGATGTTTTGAGAGCTGGTTGATATTTCTGATGCTGGTGTGCCTTGCTTTCGCGGAGGGTACCTCGTGATTACGAGGTTCACATTATCGAGACCCTGGTCGCGAAAGCAAAGGATCCCCTTTTGGACGGCGTTCACTTAAGCGAACCATGGGTCGCGATCGCGATGGTCGTGAAGGCGAACCCTGGTTCGCGAAAGCGAGACCCCCATTTGTGGAGTTCACTTAAGCGATGTCGGAGACCCTTTTTGGCCTGCCATTTCGGGGTTTACCCTATTTTCCCCCATTTTGAGCTTTGGAAAATCCTTAGAGGCGATTTTTAAGAGATTTTTCGTGGTGAATCAATTGGGTAAGTCTTTGTAACCCTAAAACTTCATTTCCCTTTTATCATTTATGAATTTTAATATCAAAACTTGAGATTTTAATTGGCAAATGACAAGGTTTTTCAAGAGCTTGAGTTCTATAGTAAAATAGTGATTATGAACTGATTTTTAATTCCTTTTTCAAAATGGTTTTCACCAATCAATTCCAAATGCCTTGGATAACATTTTCAAGTAAAGATTTTCAGATTCAAATCTAATCTCGGAATTGGGTTTTTTGAGTTGATTTGACCCATTTTTCAAAGTGAATGATTTGGGTGTTATTATTTCTGGAATCTTATTGTGATTACTTGATTGAATTAGACTGTGGCTTTGGACATTGTTCAGAAAGGGAAGGCTCAAGTCTTGTATTGATTTTTGATTGAATTGAGGCAAGTGATTTCTAAACCTTGCATAAAACTAGTAGAATCATATATTTCCCTTCATTGTATGTGTTTGAGAGTAATGTGAATGAGGTGATAGGTTCAATTATTCCACTTGATTGATCTTATTGAATAAAAAGGGGATTAATGAAAAAGGCAACGTGTTGATCATAATCCTTTGTAAATTGCCTTGTTGTGGAACCTTAATGTGTTTATTATATTGATGAAATGCTTTGATGACATTATTGTGGACTTGAATTGTTTGAGTTGTTGTTTCTTCCTTATGGTGTGAAATTACTTATTTGTGCTGATTTCTTGGCACCGTGATGAGATATGTGATGATTGTGCCGAATGAAAATGGTTCTGGCAAGTGATATGATGTAAAGCCGAAGGGAAATGGTTCCAGCTAGTGATATGATATAAAGCCGAAGGGAAATTGTTCCGGGTAGTGATATTGTGCCAAAAGGAAATAGTTGCTATGATACAAATTACATCCCTATATAGTCTCCTTCAACAGTGGCTCCTAATTATGTGATGATAGTTGCTATGATAACATTTATTTGCTTTTCACTATCTTTTGGTGATGATGCTATGTTACCAACGTCACACAACAATCTCATAGCCAAACCTAACTGCAATGAAAGTTGTGGCGATGTCAACATCCCTTTCCCATTTGGTATAACCCCAGATTGCGCTCTACACAATCAGTTCCTTGTCATTTGTAATTACTCCTTTCATCCTCCCCAGCCTTTTTTAGGAGACCGCGGTATTGAAATCACAAGAATATCTCTCTCTGGGCAACTCAAGGTCTTACAGTTCATATCCAGAGATTGTTATTGTGCTGGGATAAGAACGGATAGAACCAAGCCAATGATATCTTTACCATCATTGTTAACTGTGAACAACACTGCGAATAGCTTCATCGCCGTTGGCTGTGACACGTATGCAATTGTTCAGGGTTATTATACCAAGTTTGGAACTAAAATCGAGGATCTCCCCTACATAACAGGATGCATGTCCATGTGCAATAGTATTGATGATGTTGTTCATGACACATGTTCTGGGGTCGGTTGTTGCAAGACATCCATCCCTAAGGGAGCATGGAATGTCACCATAACACTACGCAGCTATTATAATTATAATGATGCTGATATGAAAAATGACCTTAGTTGCAGCTATGCTTTTGTGGTCGATCAAGCTACTTTTAGCTTTTCTAAGACTTACCTCAGCAGTTTGCAGAACACGAAGAAGCTTCCTCTTGTGCTAGATTGGGCAGTTGATGAAGAAAAATGTGAAATAGCTAAGAGAAACTCGACTGCATATGCATGTAAGGGTAACAACAGCTATTGCCATGATGATTCAAATGGGTATCGATGTTCTTGCGTGCAAGGATATGATGGGAATCCATACCTGATAGATGGTTGTCGAGGTGTGTATATGTTTGTGAGTCTCCTAATAGATTTTATATCAAATCTATTATTTTGCAAATGAATGTTTACGGTTGTGCTCTACGAGTCTGCAGATATCAATGAATGTGTAGATCCGCAACCAGATTATAGATGTGTCAAAAATGCCATTTGCAACAATACAGATGGGAGTTATACGTGCACATGCCATCCAGATTTCAGTGGTGATGGTTATACTGAATGCAATCGTGACAATCCTCAGAGAAAAATTCAGAATATTTATCTTATTATAGGTACTTTTCTTAACTTCTTTGGAATTCTGCAGGTAGTTCTTTGATATGCCCGTCAAATATTACTACTTGTTTGATTATTTCATTCACAACTGAACCGAAAAAGGAAAACCACAGATTTTCAAGTATATATGTGTTGATCACATACTTTTATTACACGCATTACAGCAGGGGTTGCTTTAATGGTTATTATAGTATTTGGCTGGTCATATACTGCATTCCAAAGGAGAAAAATGTCAATGATGAAAAAGAAGTTTTTTCAAGAAAATGGTGGATTAGTTCTACAACAGCGACTCACAAGGGAAGAGGGATCAAGTCATACTAATACAATAAAAAATTTCACAGCGGAAGAGCTAGAAAAGGCAACTAATGGCTTTGACAAAGATAGAGTTGTTGGTCAAGGAGGTTTTGGAACTGTGTACAAAGGATATCTAAAAGATAATTGCATTGTTGCCATAAAAAAATCTAAGGTAATTGATCGCAATCAAATTGAACAATTCATAATTGAAGTTCTTGTCCTTTCCCAAATCAACCATAGAAATGTGGTTAAGCTCTTAGGTTGTTGCCTCGAGACGGAAGTTCCACTATTGGTGTATGAATTTATCAGCAATGGAACACTTTCTGAACACTTGCATGATAAATTAAAGGCGTCAACTCTTTATTTGGATATTCGTCTGAAAGTTGCTGCAGAAACAGCAGGAGTACTTTCCTACTTGCACTCTGCAGCTTACCCTCCTATCATCCATAGAGATATTAAATCAGTCAACATTCTTTTAGACAAAAACTACACAGCCAAAGTGTCTGATTTCGGAGCGTCCAGGTTCGGTTCCTGCTGATCAAACAGAGTTATCTACATTGGTTCAAGGAACTTTAGGATATCTAGATCCTTAATACTTGCAAACAAATCAACTTAATCAAAAAAGTGATGTATACAGTTTTGGAGTAGTGCTTGTAGAGCTCCAACTGATAGAAAGGCTTTATGTTTTGAAAGACCAGAAGAAGAGAGATGTCTAGCTCAATATTTCATATCTTCAGTGGAAAAGGGTCATTTGTTCGATATTCTAGACGACAATATAGTTTGTGATGAGGGAAATGCAGGGCAATTGAAAAATGTTTCCATGCTTGCCCAAAGGTGCTTAATTCTTGAAGGGGATGATCGACCTACTATGAATTGGAAGCTGGATCAAAATTGAAGCACTCGTGGGCTCAAACTGATCAACATTCAGAGGAGATTGAGTCCTTATTGCATGACACTCAACCGTTGGGATTTGGATATGAATATAGTGAACACAGTGTCCATATTGATAGTATAACGAGCCGCGTAACTTTACCATTTCCTGGAGGAAGGTGATCAATCAATGAATGTTCATTTTTCTCAGCAATACAAACTCAAAACAGCCATAGCTTCAACATGAATTTATTTGGATCTCTTTTATTTGTCGGAAGATAATAGATTTGTGTAACAAATTAATGTCCAGTGTACTAATTATGTATCTCAATAATAGTCAACACAATTTGATGTTCTTCTTACACTTGAACAGTTCCTTTTAAAATTGTTTTGTTGCTCAACTTATATGTTTAGCATGTATTTTTGGTGCAAGGTCGTTAAAGATAAAAAATGGAAGGTCTTGATTTAGGCTGAAACTAATTTTGATGATCTACAAACATCTATATAAAAATCATGTCCTTAGGAAGTCTCAATTAGTAAAATGACTTGAGATGGTTGTTGATCAGACGGCGGGGTAAAACAGATTCAAAATGCAAGAAGGATTCTTTAAGAAATTAAGTTTATGAGATAAGCGCGTAAATCAAAGAACACAAACTCAATATGAAAATATTGCTATGTTTGCACAAAGGGAGAGAATTTTTGAATTAGGAGAAGCCCCGTAGATTTGCAAGCTTAAGTCCCACATTCAGACCTTTAATAAACTGTCTGATCCTCTCCTCCTCTGTGGGTAGTAGTTGCAGAGAATACTTGGATAAAGAATGGAATAGGGCATGATAAACTGTGACTGAAAAACTCCCCTACACTATACTGGTGAAATCATCATATCTCTTCTCTCACAAGGTACGAGGAACATACTGCTCTAGAAAGATGTAGTGAAACTAGGTCTACATCAAAGGAAGTGAACCGACAGGTCCACACTCAACATAAACCTGCCACTATAACTTAGCATTTCCCATCAGCTGGAAAATTACAAAATCCACTCCATAGCTCTCCACTTCCCACATCTTGTGGAGCCTTTCGTGATAGTCAATGATAAACTCATAAGCGTCCTCACTCAATATCATAGAAAATAGGAGGCTTCACATTGGTGAACCTCTTTAATAGATCATGCTCCTCTTTAGTCATCACTGGTGCAGTCACAGGCCTCAGAAACATACCTGAATTAGAAATTTGATCCATCCACAGAGCCATAGCTGCAACATGCTGAACTCCCAAAACTAGTCTGCGGGAACTGCAGGAACTGTGGGCGTAGTCCCATTACTTGCCAATTACCTCTCGAACTAGTACATCAACCTTCTTTGTCACAATCTCTAGAGCCTCTTGAGGTGCAGGGGAATCACTCCTGTCTCTCGCCTGTTAAACAACTAGAGTTCTAGTCCCTATAGGATTGCTACTCTCATCCTACCTCTGGCCCATCCTTAACTGTGAGTCACAGAGCGGCAACTGGCTCAAGAACCTTGGCTTTCGCCTCACCCGAATGTGTTCTTACCATTTGTGAGAGAAAAGAGTGATGAGTCAGATACCAATTTGGATCACCATATAACAATTATAATAAAGTAATAGCATGAAGTAAATAAAAAGTGAGTTTTCCTAGTAACATATAGCCTCTCGAGAGCAGTATAGACATCTCTGTACTATTTAGTAAGACTCCGCTAGACCTACTTTGTCCGATTAGATCGACGAACCTAAAACTCTAATACCAACTTTGTCATGACCCAAAGCATCATGACTGGAAACCACACCAATCCCCCTATGGCCTACGAACACTTAACATCCTAACTTAACCAACATCCAAGAATTCTAGTAAGAAAATAACAAGTACAACAATTAATACTAAGTCTCAAAAGAAATCAAATAAATAGCAGAAGTCTAAACTATTACATCCCCAGAATTCAAAAGTCACCATACTAAAAACTTTAATTAAAAATTTCTAAGAGTAAAAGATGAATAAATACTAAGTAATCTCAAGGTTTGAAGGGAATTACATCAAAACAAGGAAGATCTGCGGCAGTCCAAATGGAAGTAGCTCACCCTCAGATTTGGAAATAACTTACCTAAATACGGGGTCTAGTAGATGCCTCTGGATCATAGTCTGCACTCAAAAGAAAGTGTAGGAGTAGCACCCCTACTAATACTATGTATCTGTAGAAATCATATGTCGACTAAGATTAGTAACAGATATATAATCACATTTATAAAGTAAGTAGACAAGTAATTCCACATGGTCAAACACATAAGTCACAATTCAATAGAGTCATCATAAATCACTAACAATTACTATATGTGTAAATAGATATAGTTACAAATCATCATATTTCTGACATATCACAATCCATTCATCAATGTACAGAGCAAGAACACAGTATATGGACCAACACTATGGAAGTATAACTCTAACCATTTAAATGAGTATAAGTATCATGTCATATCATTTTATATATATATATACTAAAAGTGGAAAGAATTTACGTCAAAAGTTGAATTACGAAAATACCCCTACATTAAATAAAAAAAGTTAAAAAAATTAATTAATTAAATAATAATCATATCATATTACTATACTAATGCTAATCATCATATACCCACTGGCTACTTGTTTGTTTTCTCCATTTTTGGCTTTTCATTTCCTTCCTAATCTAAATTATCTACCTATAAATATTCACTTATTGCTATGATAATTATAATAAAAAAAAATAAAAAGAAGGGAAAATGTCTTGATTTACCCTTAAACTTTATGATTTGGAGCTGATATACCCTCCATTTAAAAAGTGGCTCATATATGCCCCTACGTTGGAGCTGATATACCCTCCATTTAAAAAGTGGCTCATATATGCCCCTACCGTTATAGAAATGACTCATATATGCCTTTTTACTTAACAGATTAATATCTAATAAATGAAAAATTCATTTTTTTTTACTGTAATTTAAGAAAATGCCATGTGGCATTTAAAATACCCCACCTTCCACCATACTCACCCGACCCAATTGGAAACAAAAAACCCTACCCACTCAAATTAACCTAACTCATTTCATTACTTGTTTTCAGTTTCCACTTTCCACGCTCAAATGAAACAAAAAAAATAAAATTGTGAGGGTTCCGGTGAGCTCTAAACTAGAGCTAATCGGTCTCAAAATTGTTAACTTACGACGGAAATTAGCATTTTTCACAAACTTCTTTGAAGTAGTAGTTAGCTTAGATGATGCCGTAGATTTATTTGGAGTTAATCTCGGAGATGAAATATTAGTGGTTTTATCCTCGAGCTCTTGATAAATAAGAAGCATTTCTGCAGTTCGAATGATTCTTAAAATATGATTTTAGCTCCAACGTGGAATGTCAATGAGTCATTGATGATTCTCGCTCATTTTTTAATGTTTCAAACATGTTCATTTCATTACTAAATGACACATAAGTTGATAAATCCATTACATAAGGCCTAATAAGATTCATCAAAAGTTTTCCTAAAGTATTCCAATGAACCAAAAGTTACTTGCGCACAAATCACAAATCTGCAATCGAGCCTTGGAATCTAATATTTAAAGTTTGCGAATTCAGAAATATAGTAGTATCCACGGCCCATTTTCCCTTCATTGTCATCAAAAGTTAGGATCGTAGAGCTCACCGAATCCTAACAATTTTTTTTATTTTTGTTTCTGTTGAGGTGGAAATAGGGCTGGCAAGGGGACGGGACGGGACAGGGGACGCCTTGGCCGGGATTTAGGGGTGGCCGGGATTGGGGGGATAAAAATTCGTCCCATCCCATCCCACTATATATACGGGATGGGACGGGACGTGGGATTTTTATTGTTTTTATATGTTTATTTATTTGTATTGAAATTATATGCTATTGAATAGCATTTTTAGTTTATTTAGTTTTCAATAACATTTTTAGCTAATAAAAAATGCTTAAGTTTTCAAATTTCAAATTTCAAATTTGAGAAGTTCAAATTTGTATTTTAAATATTTTAAAAGAATTTAACTTGAAATTTCAAATGTCAAATTTCAATTTTTAAATTAAGTATTTTAAAATTAAAATTAAAATGCAAGACAATAGTTATATAAAAAAGACTTGAATTGCCTTCAAATTTATTCAATAGAATCTAATTGCAACTTAGAACTTAGAAGTTACAATTTACAAATATTAGGGGAGTAGCTAATCTACGCAGCCACCTTCTAGGAAGGGTTCTATTTCAATAAGTTCTCATATGTAAAACTAATATTTGTTACATATTTAGATGAGTAACCAATTTACACAGCCACCTTCTAGGAAGGGTTCTATTTCAATTAGTTCTCGGATGTAATCTAATATTTGTATTCTCCTTTAAAATTCAATTCTAATTGTCGCATCATATCGACGGTAACATCCTCCGGTGTTGGCAAACTTGCTAGAAACTCTTGTGACTCTAATTCATCATCACTAGATCCAATTACCGCATTAATCCAAGCTTCTTGTCTGGAACTTAACCTTGGCAAATTATAATTCCTCCTCTCGGCGTTGACCCAGTCTCTAAATAAAACTGATGTTTCCAAACTTTCTTCCGCCAATGAATGTCTATGATCGCCAATTTGAAACCTTGCCGCACTAAAAGCAGCCTCCGATGCAACTGATGAAGCTTGAATAGTTAGAACATCACGAACCATTTTGCTCAAAATTGGAAATGCAATGCTCCGGCTCCTCCACCATGCTAATAAATCTTCATTGCCATCTTTGTCTTCCACTGTTTCTAAAGATTGATTAAGATATTCTTCAAAATCATCACGGTTAGTAGA
>JAJOOR010031963.1:0-12748 GCA_036250505.1 Solanum acaule | reverse complement strand
GTCTAATATGAGGTAAAGGTAAGGGTTAGTAAATTATACACACGTAGCCGGACCAAGGTGTGGGGTGAAATTCTCTAGATGCCGGACCAAGGATTTAGAGATACCTAACTTATCACTTTGCATGTAATTCACTAGGAAAGGGTTGCTATTACTAGAATTACTGAGTTATGAGCTTGTGGTGAACACGTATACCCTAGTTAATTTTCTCATCTTGATAACAACCAAAATTGACTTTTGTTTACTGATTACTTACTGAATCCTTACAATTTGTTTCACAAATTCCCCCCTTTTATTTACTTGTTTCTGGAAGTACTTTGGCTAATTGAATATAATTGTTGGTTAAAGTAAAGTCTAAACCATTTTCCTTGAGGGATCAACCCCAACCTACAAGTTGGGTTCTTTACTTGATAGCGATCGCTTATACTTCTTTAGGGAGGTGTAATTTGAGAGTATCATTTACCCACACGCCAATCATGTTATTTTCAGTGAAGTTTCATTTTTGAAGTTGAAGAATTTGAGTTCTTGAAAGTATTGTTTCCGTTCTTGAATTACGATAGGTTTGATGAGTTCTTGAGATTAAAGTTAGTGAATTGAGGGAGGTTTGGAGTAGATTATCATGTACATAAATTGAGTATTCGAATCTAAGTGATTGGGAAAGAAACCATTAGATTCTAGGCGAATTAGCGTCAGGAAACAAGTAAGAAAAAGTCGGACAGAAACAAAGTACCAGGTCCGCGATGCGGACCTGTTCCTTCAGAGTGTAACTTTTCTCTCCCCGTCACAGAGAGAACGCGTACTCCAGTGTTTCAAAAATTATTTCGACCAAACATTATAATTCTTCTCCGCGTCGCACACTTGCTCCCCAGATCGTTTTTTCAACCATTTCTCACTATTAACTATCTAAAACTCATTTAATCATCACGAAATCCTTCCTATCATAAATCATAACCTTGAATTTGAATTGAATTAAAATTCAAGGTAGAGTTAAGAGTCAAGTCTTGAGAGTTCTTTCGAGTCTTTTCTGAAAGTCTCTTTGAGTCTTTTGAGGAGTCTTCTACAATTTCTAATAATTTGTTTCAAGACTCGAGTAAGTGAGTATGAGAATGAGGAAAATATATTCATGATTCTACACTATCATCGAGATCCTTCATATCATGAAGCATAACTCTTGAATTCATAATTCAAATTCAAGAAAGAGTTAAGAGTAGAGTTCCAGAAAGTCGTTGAGTTAAATTGTGAATCCTTTGAGATCAACTATTGATTTGAACTAAGTTTTGAGGAAGTAAGTATGAGAAGGAGAAGAGTCGTATACATGAGTTCCATATTGTTATTTAGACCTCGAATCGAGTCGTTCATGCCCATAATTCCGCATGAACTTCATAAATTGAGCATCTTTGAGAGGAGTAGTACCTTCAAGTTCTAAGTCTTGAGTATTGAGTTCCTAACCTTTTGAGATTATATTCCTAATCGTGGGACTACTACATGTTACCCATGAAGGTCCTTCAGTTGAGTAGTTCATGCCCATAATTCCGCATGAGCCCTATGAGTCGAGAAATCTTGAGATGAGAAGTATCATTGAGTCATTTAGTTAAGTAGTTCATGTCCATAATTCCATATGAACCCTCTGAGTTGAGCATTCTTAAGATGAGTAGTATCATTGAGTCTTTGAGTTCTATGTAGGGTTATTGAAAACCTTGAATTGAGTCGTTCATGTCCATAATTCGGCATGAAACCTTTTTTAAGAAGTCTTTTACAATTTTTTCCTAAACTTGCTTTAAGACTTGAGCACTTGAGTTGAGAAAGAGTAGAGTCGAATTCATTTTCCTTAAAATGATTTATGGGAACTAAGTAGTCTCAAGAGTAAATGTTTTCACATTTAAAAGAGGAGGAAACTGAGATTTCCAAAAGAGTTTTGAGCAATTTGAGTAACATCTCAGTTAGAGAAATATTTTGAGTAATAATCTCAAACCATAGAGAAAGAGTTATGTTTTTAAACGTATGAGCTGAGTATATTTGGGAGTAGTATTGAGCACCGATATGGGAACGAGTTCATAATAACTCAATTCTCCTTAAACGATGTAGCCATCGTGGGTAGAAAGGGTCATACTTTGTAGATGATTCCTTAATGCTTTTTAGCATAGACTAGTGGATCCACTTAGTTGAGAGGTTCTATACCCCGGCAAAGTATAGGACAGTTCTGTAGCGTGGGCGAGACGCTATGCATGGGTGTCAAAAACTTGTTGCTCCCAATTGCACACGCAAGTGTACGTGATCGAACAAGTAATATAGTGGCTCTTAAAATAACTAGATTATTGAACTCAAAAGACTTGTCAATTAATTATTTTTACTAAATTATACTAATTCTAATTATTTATTTAAGGAAAGGATTTCAAAGATGAATATATATTAACTAAATTTAAAATAAAGATAAAATAACTAAAAACAATTAACTAAGAAAAGATTGATTTTTCACACAATCAATGAATGAATCGATCTAGAATTATAATTTAACTAACAATCATGTTTAGCATCAATTTAATCAACTTATTTGATGATCTAGTTATTGATTCACGGACTTCATAATATAGTCTGATCTTTGGAACTCTAACTGTCTACCACAATTGACACCCTAACTACATCGTTGAGTGGGGATAGACTGAACCAACTATGGAGCATTACGTTGTCACATATTTAAGCCAACTACCACAATTGTCTTCCCGTATTTGAGCCAAGAAAGGCATCTAGGTATATCCCTATCCTATACATAAATCAATTCAAGTTGTCACGCCCCGAGGCTACCCCCTGGGTGTAAACATGGGACCTAGGATCACGAGTGACCCCAAGCTAACCCTGAGCTGGCATATCATAAGCAAACTGAACAAATGTATGAAAAGATAAACTAATACAGAAGCTAAATCATGAGATAACTTAATGATGGGGAATACCCAATACTGCTCTTAATAAATATAAAATTCTAAGAGTTTAGTGATACTGAACAATAACTCAAAAACTAAAGTTGAATGTAATACTATGTCTGAAAAAGCCTCTAACTAACTAAAGTTGTGAGGACATGCCCCCAGCTAACTCTAGCAAAATTGAAACAAAAAGACAAAAAGTAAAGGAAAACATGTCTATCATCCTCGAAGAATGAGGACTCACCACTGATACTGCTGAACTGGAAATCAGAAACTGATCTATGCGTGATCTGGATGTTGAGGACCTGAACCTACATCACAAGAAGATGTAGCATAGAGTATGCGTCAGTACTTGGAAGATATTGAGCATGCATGATAGGATAAAGCTGAACAATATACATAACTGAACAAAGCATACTGAGCAATGATATAAGATAAACATGATGAATATACTGAAGATACTGAATATGAACTAAACTGAATGTAATGACCAAATTCATAACATGTTGAAACTGTATACTGAACTGTTACTGATAACCTGGTCAATGTAATAGAATCTGACTGTGTAAGCTACTATTAACTGACATAAAACCACGTGAACCAAACATGGTTTCCGATGTATACGCCCCCATAGAGAGGACCCAATATACTTTGTCAGGGGTATAAAGGCATGACTGGCGTGATCACTAAATATGATGCCCACAGAGGGGATTTAATCTATGGGGGCACGTAATTCTGGGACTATGAGGGTGACTGACCCTAGTCCAACTCGGTATTAAGCCTACTCCCAACTGAATATGTATATGATACATTATGACTGAAATACTGAATAGCTCAAAAGGCTGACAAGCAGATACTCATACTTGAAAACTCTTTCTAAAAAATAATTCAAAATCATATTATAATATGATCATTGATGATTCGGGAAGTCATACTGCATAAACATTGATGGTATATCTAGATACCATACTGCTCATACATTGATGGCATACTCGATTGTCATACTAATCATGTTTTAGAAAACTCTTTTCTCGAAACTCATCTTTGATTTTCTGAAAACTCAATTTAAGAACTCAAGTGTTGGCTTTAAAAATCTTCTCAAGATTTATAACTCAAAATAAGGTTTATGCTGAAATTTACTAATAATGTGACGTTCGAAACTGGAGCATGTATATCTATTTAACTGACCTAGCATGTGTAATTCATGAACTAAGAGAATCTACACAACTAGGGTTCTGAGTTTCATGCAAAGAACTAAGCAACGATTCCACAAAAGCATGATAATCTGATTAGGAATACTCTAACAGCTAAATCGCATCAATTATCTGAAGTTCTAGAAACCCTAGGTCTAAACATGATATAGAGAATCAAGAATCTGACTGAATTCTAGTGACCTAATGGGTGAAAGAAACCCACTAGTGAAATCCCACATACCTGGTGATGCAATCTACGGAGAAATCTTTTGAATTTCGGGGCTAAAACTTGAAGAACACCGTTGCTTGTTCTTAAAAGAAACTGGCGCCTCTTTCTCCTCTTTTCGTTCTAATTTGGATGATATTTGGAGAATAAGGGTTCTGGGTAAGTCTGACTAAGTTATTAGGCTTATTCTGAGTAAAACGATGTAGTTTACGCATCAAACGATGTAGTTTAAGTGCCCAATGCATAAGGGAAAGGACCAAAACGACCCTAACTTAATTTTGTCGAATCCCATCCACTGAGGGACCTACGGTCCATCGTTTGACCTACCGGCCGTCGTTTGGGTTCGTCGATCAAGTCTGCCCGAAAAGGCTACACTAAAACAAGCGTAACTTTTTACTCCGAGATCGGATTTTTGCAAACTCGGTGACGTTGGAAAGAGTATTCTATTATATATCATCAGGAAAGTCATGGGCCACCTAATTCCTTTTGTACTAAGGGTTATGACCATTTCAAATTGACCCAACATCAATTTCCCTCTAACTAGTTGATAACCCTCAACTACGGTCATACCTACGGTCCGTTGGTCCAACCATGGACCATATTGGTCGACCGTGGGTGGGATCGGAGGCTATAAAGATTTGGGCCTTAATGATGGAACCCCACCTACGGTCTGTTGTCCTACCTATGGTCTGTGGTCCTACCTACGGTCCATGGATGGTTCCGTTGATACTGGCACCAGATTTTCTGAAAACTAAGATTTTCTTCTTTTTGAGATCCAAGGTGTTACAATATCTCCCCCTTGGAAACATTCGTCCTCGAATGAAGTCTAAACTAGCTGGGTACGGTGGGAAGGAGCTGTAATCCCTACCACTAAGTACTAAAAACTGATATCTGACTAAACTGAGTTCCAAGAACATGCAAATATGCTGAAAATGCAAGAACAGCTAGAGGAATAAGGTACTAAGATTGAATTTACGCAAGAGTAAACTGAGAGACTGGAGAGGAAACTATTATCTCAAGTTGAAACGAAATCGGAAGGAAAGAGGTGAGGATACTTGGCCTTCATACCTGCTTCTTCTTTCCAAGTAGCTCCCTCTACGGACTGACTCCTCCAAGTTTGACAAATTTCATCACACCCTTCAAACTCTAAGTTCCTTCTCCTTACATCTACATAGGACTTCTGTCTTAAGTCTATTTCTAATGAGCTAAACTTTTTCCCATAGTTTCATAAACTGAATCTGGCCCAATCAAGGCTGCTTCACCTACTTATCCACCTTAGGAATACATAAGTGACCATCTTCCCCTTGGGAAAAAACCTCTACTTTTTATTGATGAACTGCACCTTCCAATTGAAGCAGTATAGGATCACTATCTTGTTTTTTTTTTCTTAACCTCTGCTACCAATGAAGATTTTGATCTATTCTAGACTATCACACAACTATCTGACATGTCCGTAAGACTAACTCCTAAGCAAGCAAGCCGATGAAAATCTTTTGCCAATTCCTTCTTTTCTTCCTCAACATGTGCTACACTACCCTTAGATAGTCTACTAAGAGCATCTGCTACTACATTGGCCTTACCAGGATGGTAAAGCACACTCATATCATAATCCTTGAGGAACTCAAGCCATTTCCTCTAGCAAAGATTCAACTCTTTCTGGGTGAACACATACTCAAGACTCTTATGGTCTGTGAACATATCTACGTGAACACCATACAAGTAATGTCTCCAAATCTTAAGTGCAAACACCACTGCTGCAAGCTCAAGGTCATGAGTTAGATAATTCTTCTTATCCACCTTAAGTTGTCTAGAGGCATAAGCTATAACCTTACCACGCTGCATCAGTACACAACCTAGGCCGACTCTGGATGTATCACAATAGATCACATAATCGTTTGAACCCTCTAGCAGAGTCAAAACAGGAGTTGTAGTCAACCTAGTTTTTAGTTCTGCTAAACTTTTCTCACAATCATCTGACCACTGAAACTTGACCTTTTTCTAAGTTAACTTAGTCAATGGAGAAGCTATGGATGAAAATCCTTCCGCGAACCTTCTGTAATAACCTGTCAAACCCAAGAAGCTTCTGATATTTGTAGGAGAGGTAGGTCTGGGCCATTGTTTCACTGCTTCTATTTTCTGAGAGTCCACTCGGATCCCTTCACTAGACATAATATGCCAAAGGAAACCAACAGATTGCAAACAAAACTCACATTTGCTAAAGTTAGCAAATAATTGGCGATCTTTGAGAGTTTGCAGGACAACTCTCAAATGAGTCGCATGTTCTTCCTCATTCCTAGAGTAAATGAGAATATCATCAATGAAGACAATAATGAACAAGTCCAAATATTGCTTAAACACCATGTTCATCAAATCCATAAAAGATGCATGAGCATTGGTTAGTCCAAATGACATAACTACAAATTCAGAATGACCATACCAAGTTCTAAAGGCTGTTTTCGGAATGTCACTATCTCTGACTCTCAGTTGATGATAACCAGATATGAGGTCTATCTTCGAAAAAATGACTAGCACCGTGAAGTTGGTCAAACAAGTCATCAATCCTGGGGATAGGGTACTTATTCTTGATTGTGACTTTTTTAACTACCAATAGTCAATGCACATCGTGAGAGAACCATCTGTCTTTTTCACAAACAACACTAGTGCACCCCATGGGGAAATACTAGGTCTGATGAAGCCCTTATCTAGAAGGTTCTTTCAATTTCTTTAGCTCGGCTGGAGCCATTTTATAATGAGGAATAGAAATCGGCTGGGTATTTGGAAGGAGATCAATTCCAAAGTCGATTTCCCTTTCGGGAGGAACTCCAGGAAGATCTTCTGGAAACACTTCTGGGAACTCATTAACTACAGTGACTAACTCAAGAGTTGGGGTTTCAAAGCTTGAATCCTTAACCCGAACTAGATGATAGAGATAACCCGTAGAGATCATCTTTCTGGCCTTAAGGTAAGAAATGAATCAACCCATAGATGCTAAGCTACTACCCTTCCATTCTAAGATTGGTTCGTCTGGAAACTGAAAACGAATGATCCTAGTCCTACAATCAACTGAGGCATAATAGGAATGTAACCAATCCATGCCTAGAATGATATCAAAGTCTACCATTTCTAACTCTACAAGATCTGCTGATGTGACTTTTAGGGAAACTGTGACAGCGCAATTTCTGTATACCCGTCTAGCTATAACTGGATCATTGACTGGAGTAGAGACTGAGAAAGGTTGTGAGAGAGCTTCTGGACTAACATTGAAGTTTATTACTATATATGGAGTTACAAAGGAAAGAGTAGCCCCTGGATCTAACAAAGCATAAACATCTAAGTTAAAGACTCGTAACGTACTAGTGACCACATCAGGAGAATCTTCCTGATCCTGGCGAGCCTGGAGAGCATAAAACCTGCCTTGGCGCTAACTGCCACCTATACCAGATAACACACCCTGCTGAGTTGGGCAACATACTAGTGCTGTTGGGATTGTAGACTGAGCCCTACTATCATTACTTTCTTGCCCCTGCATGGAAGAAGGGCAATCCTTCACCCTATGACCAGACTGACCACATCCAAAGCATCATTCCTTGCCTACAAGACACTCGCTCGAATGGTTCTTACCACACTTTGGACAAGTTGGGTAGGTTCTATTTCCTGAAATACTTCCATGAGCTTAGAGCCTGGTGCCCATACTATTCTAATCTTGTCGAAACTGTGAGTGATTTCCGCCACCCGATTTCTGCTGAGAGTACTCATAGTTCCCTGTTCTAGCTTTCTTGTTGACCTTAGCTATTTCCCTAAGCTGATCTCCCTCAACCTGCTGAGCATGATTCATGATCCTAGAGATATTCATATCTCCTAACAACATAGCATTCCTGCACTCTCTCTTCACTAAGTTAGATACTCCAAATAGAAACTTACTCATTTGTGCCCTTGGATTGACAACCATATGTGGAGCATACCTAGAGAGTTTGGGTGAACTTAAGTTTGTACTCTTGGACTGACATAGTACCTTTCCTCAAATTCATAAACTCATGAGCCTCAGCCTATCTTAACTCCCTCGGGAAGAACCTGTCCAGAAAAGCTCCAGTAAAACACTTACAAGTCATCGAAACTGCATCCGTACCCCGGTTTTCTTTCCACTGGGTAAACCAAATGTGAGCTACATCCTTAAGCTGGTAGGATGCCAACTTTATCCTATCATTGCCAGTTACTTGCATCATTCCAAAGATTTTTTTAACCTTATCGATGAAATTATGTGGGTTATCACCAACTTGCGACCCTAGAAACTTAGGCGGATTCATCTTAACAAAATCTCAAACTCTAGTTGCCACCGATCCACCATTTCTATTAGTAGGAACTGGAACTTGCTGATTGTTCTGATTAGTAATACTTTGAGCCAAAAGTTGGATAGCATTTCAAAACTGTGCATTCGAAACCTCATGGTCTGGGACTGGAGGGATTACGTTAGCATTGCGTGCATTAGCATTCCTTGGGTAAGCTCTATGAGGAGGCATGATTTGAAAGCGCATAACGATGGATTAGAAAGAGATCATACCTTACGCACGATAAGAATATCAAGAAAAACTAAGTCTTTCTAAAACACTTCGTAGCCTCCCTCTTATTAGATGTGGTTCACTTCATACCCATGAAAAGGACTCTACTTAGTGCGATTTTCAAGACATCCTAGGACTCATGAACCTAATGCTCTGATACCAAGCTACCCTCTGGGCATAAACACAGGACCTAGGATCAAAAGTGACCCCAAGCTAACCCTGAGCTTACATATCATAAGCAAATTGAACAAATCTATGAAAAGATAAACTAATGCGGAAGCTAAATCATGAGATAACTTAATTATGGGGAATACCCAATATTGGTCTGAATATATATAAAATTCTAAGAGTTTAGTGATACTGAACAATCACTCAAAAACTAAAGTTGAATGTAATAGTATGTCTGAAAAATCCTCTAACTAACTAAAGTTAATGGGACATGCCCCCAGCTAACTCTAGAAAAACAAAAAGTAAAAGAAAATCATGTCTATCGTCCTCGAAGAATGAGGACTCACAACTGATACTGCTGAACTGGAGATCGGGAATCGATCTATGTGTGATCTGGATGCTAAGGATCTGAACCTACATCACGAGAAAATGTAGCATAGAGTATGCGTCAGTACTTGAAAGATATTGAGCATGCATGATAGGATAAAGTTGAACAATATACATAACTGAACAAAGCATACTGAGCAATGATATAAGATAAACATGATGAATATACTGAAGAGACTGAATATGAACTAAACTGAATGCAATGACCGAATTCATAACATGCTGAAACTGAATACTGAACTGTAACGGATAACCTGGTCAATGCAATAGAATCTGACTGTGGGAGCTACTATTAACCAACATAAAACCACGTGAGCTAAATGTGGAGTCCGATGTATACGCCTCATCGAGAGGACCCAATACCTTGCTAGGGTTATAAAGGCATGACTGACGTGATCACTAAATATGATGCCCACAGAAGGGACTTAACCTACGGGGGCACGAACTTCTGGGACTATGAGGGTGACTGATCCTAGTACAACTCGATATTAAGCCTACTCCCAACTGAATATATATATGATACATTATGACTGAAATACTGAATAGCTCAAAATGCTGACATACAGTTACTCATACTTGAAAATTCTTTCTCAAAACCAATTCAAAATCATATTATAATATGATCATTGATGATTCAGGAAGTCATACTGCATAAACATTGATGGTATATCTAGATACCATACTGCTCATACATTGATGGCATACTCGATTGTCATACTAATCATGTTTTAGAAAACTCTTTTCTCGAAACACATTTTGATTTTCTCAAAACTCAGTTTAAGAACTCAAGTGTTGGCTTTAAAAAGCTTCTCAAGATTTATAACTCAAAATAGGGTTCATGCTGAAATATACTGAAAATGTGATGTTCGAAACTGGAACATATATATCTGTTTAACTGACCTAGCATGTGTAATTCGTGAACTAAGAGAATCTACACACCTAGGGTTCTGAGTTTCATGCAAAGAACTAAGCAACGATTCCACAAAAAACATGATAATCTGATTAGGAATACTCTAACAGCTAAATCACAAAAATTATCTAAAGTTCTAGAAACCTTAGTCTAAACATGATATAGAGAATCAAGAATCTGACTGAATTATAGGGACCTAATGGGTGAAAGGAACCCACTAGTGAAATCCCACATACCTGGTGACGAAATCTACAGAGAAATCCATTAAATTTTGGGGATGAAACTTGAAGAACATCGCTGCTTGTTCTTAAAACAAATTGGCGCATTTTTCTCCTCTTTTTGTTCTAATTAGGATGATATTTGGAAAATAAGGGATCTGGGTAAGTTTGACTAAGTTATTAGGCTTATTCAGAGTAAAACGATGTAGTTTATGAATCAAACAATGTAGTTTAAGTGCCCAACACATAGGGGAAAGGAACAAAACGACCCTAACTTAATTTTGACGAAGCCCATCCACGGAGGGACCTATGGTCCATCGTTTGACCTACCGGCCGTTGTTTGGGTTCGTCGGTCAAGTCTGCCTGACAGGGTTTCACTAAAATGAACGTTTTACTCCGAGATCGGATTTTAGCAAATTCAGTGGCGTTGGAAAGAAGATTCAATTATATATCATTTGGTAGGTCATGGGCCACCTAACTCCTTTTGTGGTAAGGGTTATGACCATCTCAAGTTGACCCAACAACAATTTCCCTCTAACCATGGGTGGGATGAGAGGCTATAAATATTTGGGCCTTAATGACTAAACCCCACCTATGGTGTGTGATCCTACCTACGGTCCGTGGGTGGTTCCGTTGTTACTTGCACCAGATTTTCTGAAAACTAGAATTTTCTTCGTTTTGAGATCTGAGGTGTTACACAAGTGATATGCAAGAAAAGATCATGCTCCTTATATTGCACATTCTATCCCTCTATTCCTCTCCCGAGTTCAAAAGAAGACAATAAATTTATTTTAATGGTGGTCAAACATCAAAATAGTAATCGCAAGAATATAAGAACAAACTAATATGATTAAAAAAAAATGCCGAATCAAAATCACTAAACAATCATATTGTAAGTAAATATAATCCAAGAACGAGAAGTTTAACTCCACATAGACATAGAACAATTACAACGAATCATTCAAATAAAAGATGTAAAATAAATAAAAGAGAAGAAAAAGATAAAATCCTAGACCAAAAGTTATTTTATACATTGTATCTCCTCCTTAATAATTATTATTATGGACTATTTATAGAGGTAGGAAACCCTAAATAAAATAATTGAGTCCAAAACAAATTGGGAAACCAAAACCCAAACGAAATTGTATTCCTGCGTGAACAGTGAACGTTAAACAATTGTTGTTGCCTTCAAATTCATATGACACGTGGCAGACCATCTATACTTCAATTCAAATTCTTCTTCAAGTGCTCTTCGAATATATTATTATATTCAATTTAATCCATTAAGTTGTCTGCTTGATTTCTTTCTTCAACCTTTCATCTTTAATTTGTTTTAACTTCAAACTTCTTCATTTTTCCACCAATTTAATCCTACAAATAAAATATACTATTTAACACAATCCATAAAATGCAAGCTCAAAAAGGACAGAGATAAATACTAAATGTGAGGCAAATAATGATTTAAATATGTATTTTAGCGTCACATCAACACCCCACACTTAAACGTTTGCTCGTCCTCGAGCAAACATTAAAGCTCATCTCAAAAATCCTTGATACAAACAATTAGGCCATGTACAAATTTCAAAACATCAAGTACACTTCTTGATTATTATGAAAGATATACGAATAATCAACAAACTTCTAACCTCCTAACCTCAAGGAAGGACTCTGAACTTATCAAATTTAAGCTTGCTCACCTATTCTCATAAAAGAAAGCTAATAAAATCACCTATCTATCATGAAATAAGTGCCCTCACAAGAAGAAATAGTTCACACACTCAAATCAAAAGATTGAATATAAATTAAGGACTTAGCATCAAAGAACACTCTCACACTCACAAAGAAAATTCGCATGTATGCACAAAGAACCATAGGCTTGCCCATTATGTACATCTTCACTAATTAAGCATGTTGAAATAGAATCAATTGGACTTTTACGGGTTGTAATGTAGGCTAGGGACGGGTAGGAAAACTATATAATAGTGACTTACACTTCCTTAAACACTTTGCAATTTTAGACTTTATCACCCATTAGTTTCTTCTCTTTATTTTCAGTCATCTCTTCAACAATTATTTCACTAGTAATTCTCATCATCTCAAGAATGATTCAATCATTTTTTTAAAGAATATATATATATATTGTTTTGTTTTTCTCTTCTTTTTTTTCATGCACAT
>JAJOOR010031962.1:0-13200 GCA_036250505.1 Solanum acaule | reverse complement strand
GCCCTTTGTTACAACAGTTGCAATAAATGACTTATCTGTTGGAAGAAGCTTCTGGTTCAGTCCCAACTTGACATGGTACTGTAATATGTATCCAACAGATACATATTACAGTAACATGTATCTGTTACTGGTTCTAGTTTGGCATGGTTCTGTAACATGTATTCAACGGGTAAGCCATCTGTTGCAACAGATGAGTCGTCTGGTGCAACAGATGACTCATCTGTTGTGACAAGCTTCTGGTTCTTTCCCAGCTTGATCTGATATTGTAATATGTATCCAACATGTAAGCCCTTTGTTACAACAGTTGCAATAAATGACTTATCTGTTGGAAGAAGCTTCTGGTTCAGTCCCAACTTGACATGGTACTGTAATATGTATCCAACAGATACATATTACAGTAACATGTATCTGTTACTGGTTCTAGTTTGGCATGGTTCTGTAACATGTATTCAACGGGTAAGCCATCTGTTGCAACAGATGAGTCGTCTGGTGCAACAGATGACTCATCTGTTGTGACAAGCTTCTGGTTCTTTCCCAGCTTGATCTGATATTGTAATATGTATCCAACATGTAAGCCCTTTGTTACAACAGTTGCAATAAATGACTTATCTGTTGGAAGAAGCTTCTGGTTCAGTCCCAACTTGACATGGTACTGTAATATGTATCCAACAGGTAATCTATCTGTTGCAATAAATGACTCACCTGTTGGGTACGCGGCTGTAAACTTATATGACCACTGTAGCCACTGTCTGAATTTTTTTTAGGGTCTTTGATGTTGTTCGTCTTTAGTTCTAAAATTATTTTGAGTGTGTTTTTAGTTAGTTTTAGTACTAATAACTCTTCCACAGGTACTATGGCACCCAAGCACCTAGTCACCTATACAAAAAAGGGCAAGTCAAAATCTGTTGCCCCTAGATTCAGGTTAATCGACGAAGAAGACGATGTGGTGACGAATCTGGCATACGTTGCTCCCAACACAAGGATCTCTCCCACTGCACCCCGAGTCACCAAAGGCACCCCCCGAAAGGTGATTCCCGATGTAGTCACTGTCTCCCAGTCTGATGAGGAGCACATACTGATTGGGTCACCAACTGGGGCTGCTTCCAGTTTAGAGAATAGGTCCACATCCGGCTCCGAGTCTGCCCATGCTTTAGGGTCCATTGCTAAATCAGCCACAGGGTCCGGCGAAAATGAACAAGCAGCCTCGTCTGATGAGGCCACTAGCTCGGAGTCAGTACCAGCACCACGGAATGATGACCCTACTCTAGTGGCCGGTGAGCAAAATAGATGGTGTGTTGAGGGCCAATGGCAAATTTATCGGGATGCCAAGATGAAAAATGACAAAGAGAAGATGACCCGACTTATTATAGAGGAGCGCAGAGTCCTCACAGGGAGCTTGCAGACTGTCCCCGACATCCACCTACTTTTTAAACTTCACAAGTGTGACTGGATGGCTCGAGATCCAGGGATTTATAGTGAGGAGATTGTGCGGGAGTTCTACGCCTCCTATGCTGCCATTCTTTGAGGTTCGATCTCCAAGCCCACAACCCAGGACTCTCTCACTTCCACTATGGTCCGAGGTTGTCCGGTGGACATATCGCATGCCACCATAAGCCGCTTTCTCTATGGCCCTACCACTAGTCACTCTTGGTCACTGAATACAATAGAGTTTGATTACCGATGGGACATCGTGCGGGGTGGCACTTTCCAGAGAAATACTGAGCAACGGGAGGCTGTTACACTATGGTTGGCTAAATACATTGCTGCAGATGGCGAGCGTGCGGAGTGGGTCACCGCACCACGGTAGGGTATTCGAAAGGCCACATTAAATTTTGTGGCCAAGTTCTTCTGGTTGTTGGTGCATAACAGGGTGTCGCCTGCAAAAGCTGACAACCAACTCACATGGGACAGAGCCGTCATGGTTGCCGCATTAGTAGCAGGATTGGAGATTGACTTTGCCAGAATGCTGTTGGCAGAGATTTATGAGAGGGCATTCAAGACCTCCACTACTTACCCATTTCCATGTTTGATTTTCCAATTATGCAAGGACTCTGGAGTGTCGATCTAGCATTGTGATAGGTTGATCCACCCTACTGGGACTTTGGATATAGGCCTCATTTGAGATGAGGCAAATGTAGCAGCACAACGCCAAGAGCCCCAGGTTGAGGTACCTCTCTTGGGCACAGATCTTGCAGACACGGTAGAGCAGGCACATGGCGGTAATCCTATTATACCAGGCCACACCGATACTATCCTGACCTCTTCTACTCAGGCAGCTAGTAGGGCTCCTAGCTCATCCAAGTCCACCCCACCATCAGGAGTTGTCGTTGTCTCGATGGCCAGAGTACAAAAATTTAAGGCTTAGATGACCACGCTGCTGCACCACATCTAGCCTTGGATGTAAAAGTTGATAGCAGAGTCTAAGGCCAGAATTAAGAAAAGGGTGGCAAAACAGACAGATCCAGGCAGTTTATAAATGCCTGGATGCTTTTCAGTTGAGGGTTCTGGACAGATCAGCCCCCAACATCGATCTTTCCTCCATTCGAGCGGAGTTGGCTAGTCTCCGAGCTGATGTGGATGCCATTCTTGAGATTCCTATGAATGAGCCAGATCATGCACCAACAGTATTGTCTAAGGATACCGTTCTTGATGCCTTATTCAGGGTGGATGCAGAGACACAGCTCGATCCCAACCATGCTCGTGGCAAAAGGCACCGTTCTAGTCACCCTTCTAATACCATTGATGATGCTCGAACTAGAAAAAGGGAACGTAAGCAGGAGGAGCAGGCGAGGAGAGCATTGATATTAGATGAAGAGTTGCACCAGAAAAGGGCGCTTGAGGCTTCTGCTGGGGCATCGAGTTATGTGCCCGTGAGGATTTATGTGAGCACCACTGATGGTGCAGTTAGAGGGGCGGATAGCACTACTGATGGTTCTGTCCTTGTTGATACAGGCACTACTGAGGGTGACCCGAGTATTGTTCCAGCTGGCTTCGAGAAATCGGACCCACCCGCTTGTTGATGAGTCTTCGGTGCCATGTGCCACAGGTTTGCTTCACCCAATCCATTATCATTTACTGTTTTTGTGCATTGGGGACAATTACAGCATATTTTGTTGGGGGTGGGGTAAATGGATAGTGAGTGATAGGGTGAAGTCTGAGTGACCCAACTCATAATCCTTTCTTGGGGTTTTCTTACCTGTGTTCTTTTTCCCCAAGAGACTGTTTAATTTCTGTTGAATCGGCATGTGTTAGAAGCACGAATAAGAATGAAGCATGATGGCTTATGAAAAAAATGATACCCGTCCAAATTTTGTGATGTGTGCTAGAATTGGTAGGCTAAGATAAGTTGAATGTGTTGGCTTTGAGTATGACATGATAATGAATAAACTTAATGGCATGACTTAAGCTAAAATTTGAACTGGGTAATCTGATAATTTGATAATGAAACTATGTGCCAAGAGTGTGTGAGACTAGTTGATTATTCAAGCAGTTTTTGTGCCAATCTAGAACTTGCCTAGTTATTCTTGCTAAGACAATCTACTCTAGAGGCTAGGAAGTGATCATTGGCCCTTGTTCTGATAAGCCCACAAATTGCCTAAAAGAAGAGTCCAACCAAATGAAATAAATGCTCCCTTTGATCCAAATGCTTTGAGCCTAAATTAAACCATTTCTTTCTAAACCCCTAACTCACCTTCCCATAATCTACTATGTTGGCCCCGGTCCCTCCTTGGACATGTGCACCTCGACTTAGGCCTAAAGCCTAAGTTGAGGGTGGCTAATGTAAAAGGTAACTTCAATCTTGGCCCTGATCAGACATCGGGTATTGTGCACCTCAACCAATGGAAAATCCATAAGTTGAGGGTGGCTATGAAAGAGGAAATCGAAAGAAAAATGGGTATGAAAAGAGTTTGACGTTGAAAAAGAGAAAAAGAAAAGAGAAGAAAGGATGTGACTTGTTGAAAGCTAAAGAAAATAATAAAACGCAAGAAAAAGATGAAAGTGAAAAAAAAATAAAGAGTTACAAAGTCTAAAGTCACATCCATGGTTGAAGAAAATCAAGGGAAAGAGGGTAAAACGGTAGGATGTCAAAAATAGGGAAAAAAGAGGTTGAAAGCCTAGTGTATTGTCAAGGAGGGCAGAAAACCACTAAGAAGTACCCAAATGTACCACACCTGACCCTGAGCCTACGTTACAAGCCAAGAAAGTCCTATAGTGATCCTAGAATCTAGTTTGGAGAGTCTAAGCAGTGAAAATAAGGGCAAGCCTATGGTATTGAGCACTAACTGTACTTGAAGTTACTTCTGAGTGTGAGTGTTGAATGAATCCTTGTACTCAAATTCATATTCATTGTGTGAAAAAGGGATTTCGTTTGAAGTAAGGGTACTAGTTACATTGTCGGAAAGTTGGCACCTTGGTGATAGCGAAACAGTGTATGTTGTTTGTTGGTTGGTTGATCTTTGTCATATTTTGATCCGCATGAATTAGCTTGTCGAGTCTAAGAGAACATATTTTGCACCCGAAAAGAGAGTTGGGGTAGAGAGCCATGTGATTGCTTGTGCTTGAAATGCTTACTTCTATATAAGTATCGTTTAGAGTCTTCGTGTGTCGCTTGAGGACAAACAACGAATTTAAGTTGAGGGTGTTGATATACCATGAGTTTACGGTGTTTTTAATACATTTCACTTAAGAGTTGTGTGTGTCTATGGCCTTTTTGTATTGGTTTTTATATGTTTTTATCATGTTTTGCAGGAAAGATGTTTAGGCGCGGAAGTAAAGAGACAGTTGAAAGAAATGCAGAAAAAGGCATCTACGGACCGTAGGTCCATTGACGCTCCGTAGATGGTGACCGTAGATCAGCAGGCAAGGCATGGAAGGAAAATCAGGGAAACCTAACCAAGTTTGGAACCACAGTGGCCATTGACGGTTCGTAGATTGGTCTACGGACTGTACTGCTGATCCGGAGAATGATACTGTGAGGGTTCCAGTACCTGATTTTTGAAGATTCTAAGCATGGAGCTACGGAGAGGGATCGACGGATGATAGATCGATCTACGATCCGTATTGGTGGTCCGTCGTTTGCTTCAGAGAAGTTGATTTTTGGAAGTTGAAATATTTTTTAAGTCCTGGCTAACAGAAGGGACTCACGAACCTGAACAAGCTTTCCTTATTTGGTTTCCTTTTTAATTTAGGATTTGTTTTCTAAAAATAGGACATGTAAACCTCGTTTTTGGGGTTGGATTTTATTACTTTAGTTCTACTTTGTGACTTGGGATTTTATTGTTGCAAACCTAGCAATTCTTGATTTCCTAAGTTGATTTTGAAGATTTTGGTTTTGAAATTCAAGTTGAAATTCCCGGTTTGTTTTTCTCAATTACGTAAGTTCATAATTCTTTCATCTAAAACAATAAATTGTGTTCATATGATTATGGGTAACTAAACTCCACAACTAGGGTTGTGGGAACCATGAACGAGTAACAAAGTATGAATAGTGAATAAGCAATTCTTGAATAGTGTTTTGCATGCATGATAATTCTTTCGTTTAAAAGTCTTTTTAACGGTGTGCAATGTTAGAACTCGCCTTGTTGCTACTTGCCGGACCAAGGAGGTAATCAACAAGAAAATAATTATCAACATAAATTTAGTGTGATACTATCTAATAGTCTAATGTCGATTGGTGTGAAGTAATAACTAAACCAAACATCGATGTGATGTCTAATATGAGGTAAAGGTAAGGGTTAGTAAGTTATACACACGTAGCCGGACCAAGGTACGGGGTGAAATTTCTAGATGCCGGACCAAGGATTTAGAGATACCTAGCTTATCACTTTGCATGTAGTACACTAGGAAAGGATTGCTATTACTAGGATTACTCGTTATGAGCTTGTGGAGAACACGTATACCCTAGTTAATTCTCTCATCTTGATAACAACAAAAATTGACTTTTGTTTACTGATTACTTACTGAATTCTTACAATTTGTTTCTCAAATCCCCCCCCCCCTTTAATTACTTGTTTCTAGAAGTAATTTGGCTAAACGAATATAATTGTTGGTTAAAGTGAAGTCTAAACCATTTTCCTCGTGGGATCGACCCCAACCTACAAGTTGAGTTCTTTACTTGATAACGATCGCTTATGCTTCTTTAGGGAGGTGTAATTTGAGCGTATCACCTACATCTACTTTCAAATGAGTAATAGAGTAATCTCAGATTCTATCCCTAGATTTGAGTATTCTTGAGATGAGTTGATTTTGAGTTCTTGAGTTTCGGATTCCTTTTGAAATACTTTTCCTAATTATTGAATTGCTATATGTTATGCATTAAGATTCTTGATTTGATTCTCTCATGTCTATATTTCAGCATGAACCCTATGAATTGAGTATTTTTAGATGAGTAATATCTTTGAGTTCTGAGTTCTTGACATCTGAGTACTGAGTTTCCATATTTCTATTAAAATCCCTGAGTTGAGTTGTTCATGTCCATAATTCCGCATGAACCCTATGAATTGAGTTATAAATCTTGAGAAGCTTTTTAAAGCTAACACTTGAGTTTTAAACTGAGCTTTTGTGGAAGTAAAGATGAATTTTGAGAAAGAGTTTCTAAACCATGATTTGCTTGACAATCGAGTATGTCATCAATGATTAAGCAGTATGGTATCTAGTTATGACATCAATGTTATGCAGTATGACTTCCCGTGTCATCAATGATCATATCACAATATGATTTTGTTATGTTTTTGAAAAAGAGTTTTCAAATATGAATTGAGTAAAAGTATAAGGGAACTACGTTTTCCCAAAGGTATCAGTTTTTACATTGATAAAAGAGAAACTTTGATTTTTAATTGAGTTATGAGTTCAAAGATATTTCAAGAGCAGTTACCTCTTTTTAGAGAATAGTTTGAGCAATTATCTCAAATCAGAGGAAGAGTATATTTTTTTATACATTGAGTATGAGTATATATTAGTGGGAGTAGTATTTGAGCACTGATATGGGTGTGAGTTCAGAAAACTCACATTCCTCATAAACCATGTATGCCAACATAGGTATAGGATCATACTTTTTAGATGAATTCTAAGTGCCTTCGGGCAGGGCTTAGTGGATCCACTTAGTTGAGGTGTTCTATACCCCCGGCAAGGTATAAGATAGTTCTGGCAGCGTGGGGGAGACATTGTATCATCACGTAGCTCATAGTGATGGTTGTGGGTAAGATAATCTCCCAAATAGATTTAAAAATGTATTTTTATTCTATCACTTAATATGTTGAGTTCAGAGATGAGTAAGTGTTTTTAATATGTTTTAATGTTTTCACTCCTTTATTTCTTTACATCCAGTTGAGTATATATCTATATCTATATCTATTGTAGTCCTTTCATTCAATTACTTGTTATTCAGCTATATTACATAATCATACATTCAATGTACTCATTTCATTTGACCTGCATCTTTTAATGATGCAGATACATGTTCTTAGGATCGTTAACAAGAGTTTGTTGAGATCACTTCATCTGCTTATCAGCTTTTGAGTAAGACCTCCTTGCTTCTGGAGGACTCTAAGACCTCCTTGCTTCTGGAGGACTCCATTTTTATTAGTTGTTTGTAGTAGTTCCCTTAAGGAGTCGTGTGTCTTGTCCCGACACTCATCTTTGTATAGTAGAGGCTTCATAGATAGACAATTTTGGATAGTCTTTCAGTTTCAGATATTTTATTTAAAACTTATGATTCATACTCAGTATATTCAGCAAAGTTTTGAGATTTAGTAAGATGTTTTTAAACGTTTCTTTCAGTTTGATGCTTATGTATGCTTGAGTTAGTCTTCCGCATGTAGTCAGCACGGATGAGGGTTCACTTGGAGACCAGCAATGGTTGAGTGCCGGCCACGTCCAGGGTGTAGGCTAGGGTCGTGACAAACTTGGTATCAGAGCACTGAGTTCAAATGTCCCAGGGTGTCTCTAAAGCCATGTCAAGTAGGATCTTATTTATGGTTGTGAGGGCCCGACTTATATAAATGAGGGGCTACAGACATTTAAGAAAAGTTTTCCTTCTTCATACTCTAAATCGTGCACTAAGACTGTGTCATAAGGAACTTATTCATACTCGTGCATTTCTCATATCCATTCGACTACCCCTCATACTCAAGGTAGTTGAAAAGCAAATTCCAGATCCTTATCAATGAGTTACTCTCAGGAAAAGTATTGAGGAAATAATAAGACTGCAGAGGGGATTGAGAGAAGCCCATGAGTGAGTTTAAGTGTTGAGTTTCAAAAGAATGCATTTTTATTCATATGAATCGTGCATTCAAGAAAAAAGTGATATGTACTCTCTTCTCTAAACGTTGTTTCAATTGAGACCCCTATGAGGAAGTGTGTTTTAGAGCTTGGGTAGTAATTGCACCCAAAAAGATAGTATGAGTTATGAGAGTATAAGTAGTAGTAGTAAAAGTTTCAAGAGTTAGAAGAATGCATGCAGAGGTATAGAAATCTAAGAAAGGGAGATAGTGATAAGGCAAATCATGTTATTATAGTCATGCACCTAGTGAGATATTAATGAGGAGATCTCCCTTATGGGTATACTAAAAAGTAATAGGTTTGTGTAGATTTCATGATAGAAGGTATTACTAGTTAGGATGAGTTAGATTATACTTTAGCTAAAAAGAGTTTATGATGATGTGTCATTGTGTTAGTAATGACCAAGTGTAGATGTTAAATAATAGAGTAGAGTATTCATGAGGTGATAGATCTAATCTAGGCTTATGATTTTTTTGGGGAGAATCATGAGGTCAGAGGGTTATAGAATAATCTGGTAATGATGTATAGTAAGTGGGTAAGTTGTACTTAAGTTGTGAAAAGGAATGTGGTGGTAGTCTATAAATAAATAGGTTGTGAGATAAAGATTTACTACTTGTCATGAGGTCTTAGGGGGTGAGTGTTTCTTAATTTTTATCTGGTAGTTGTAAACTAGTATAGTAAGCGAGTAATCATATTGATATCCGAGTTTAGTAAAAACATTAATCTTGAATTTGAGATGAGTGTCGTGATCAAAAGAATGACAACATGAGGGTGATGATGTCAGTCTTAAGATTTGATCTGGTAGACTTGACATAAAGTAGGTGAGGAATTGAGATGTTAGTTGAAATGAATATGAGTGGTACAAGTGAGAGATTATGACTTTTAGATGAGAAAAATGAAGTATGACTGAGTCACTAGATTTACAAGAGCATTAAGAGATATACCGAGATTGTATGTAACCAGACGAGATTCCAATTAAGTTAATGATTTTTCATGTATGCCTAGATAGCATATTTGAGTTGTCAATGTGGAGTAGGCTAATGTATGCATTAATTACTTGTAGAAAAGATTTTATATATTCAATGACAAGCCTCTTAAATATAGTTCAAAGCTTCCTCCAGTTAGGTTGATATGAACCTACAAGGATGTTATTAGTAGGCTAAGAAGGAGAAGGAACATTATTAACAGTTAGATTAAGTTGCCTTGTAAGCCAATGAGAAGAGGTTAATAGAAGCATCTTAGAAAGAGGTCCTAGAAGGAGTCTTAGTACCTGCTTATGGAGAGTTTCGTAGCCATGAGATAAGCCTTTCCCAAGTATTAAAGGGTATGTAGACCAGTTTAGAGATGAGGGAATAGACCATAGTTTTCAAGCTTTAGACCTAAGGGGGAGATGATAAGAAAATAAACCAAGTCAAGTGTTGAGGATGAGATAGTGATGTTTTCCAAATAAGTTTTAGAGGTACATCAATCCATTCATACTTTAGAGTACTCCTCAAAGTTCAGCCATTTCAAGATCATGATGATGTTTCTTATATCAGAATTGTGTTAATGACCTATGCTCATACACTTAAGAGAGATTCACATATATTCTTAGTTTTCAGAATGAGGGGCATAGACTTTAGCGCATTGATCTCAACCATACTCCATAAAGTTATGGATATTAGTCCCATGCTATGAACCTATTCATACAATAAATCATGTCTCACAGTATGTTCAATCTCACAAATTCATGAATTACTCTCAACGGCTAGCAACATAATGTTATGTAATGCATATTCTTATATCAGAATTCTCGAATGAATCATGCTTATGATCTTTTACCCTAAAGTTCTTCAGTAATCCTTTTTAGTTTTGGAGAGCGGTGTTGTTGATACTAGTTGTGTAACACCCCTCAAAATGAAATAGGATAATTAAAGCTTCACATGTGTGTTAGTAGTTGATAAACTTGTATAAATGTTTGAAAATGAGTTTATAGGTCTTTTTAGTTGAGTTTGAAGTCAAATGTCAAAGAGACGTTCAAGACGTTCGAAAACTAGTTATTTGCATGCTAGTGTGTTCTAGTGTGTCTTGCATGTTTTATGTTGTCCCGAAGCTTGGTTGGGGTGTTTAGGGGTTAAACGTCAAGGCACGACTCCCCAAGGACCACCGTAAGGGTCCTTGAGGAGGACCCCTAGTCTAACCCCAAGACCCCCTTGAATCAAGAGAGTTGGCCAAAATGTGATGACCTACGGAAAGGGTTCACACCCTGTAGGTCCATCCACGGTTCGTGGATGGCCTCCGTAGGTCAGGCCCCAAATGGCCACTCTCTGACCAAAACCACGGACAGCCAATACGGCTCGTGGATCCATCAATGGTCCGTGGATGGTGGTCGTGAGTCGTGGCCTATAGTCTGTCAAGGTGAGTCGGCCAAGTGAGGGGTGAATTGGTAAATTCATCCCAAGTACCAATTAGTATATGGGTGATTATTTTAAGTGTATTAAAAGTGTTTTATAGAATCTTTGGGTTCATTATTTTCAAAACCCCAAAAGTTGAACCTCTCTTCTCCAAAACTCTCTCTCAAGGAAGACTCCATTAGAAGTGAAGAACTCAAGGTTTCTTGGTCAAATTCTTCAAGTTTTCAAGAAGATTTTCGTGGGGATTCAATCAATAAGGTATGGGGATTTTATCTTTGATTCTCCTTTCAATCAAAGAGCCAAATCAAAGTGATTTCAATGTTTTTCAAAAACACTAAAAACCCCAATTTTGATTCTAAGCTTGGGTTCTTGCATGAAAGTATTTCAAATGATGATTTATGTTAATATTGATGGTTTTAAGATAAAAAAACTCCATCAACCCTTGCATATCTTGAAATCCTAACTTTTGGGTCTAAAGTGGGTCTATTGATTATGAGCTAATAATGTGGTATTAATGTGTAGATTGTTATGGGCTCTTGATTTATATATTGTTCTATATTGAATTATGAGGAAATGATGATCAATTGTGTTATATGGGATGTTGGCCTTGAATGGGCAATTGTGATTCAAGGTTTATGATGATGATGATGATGATGAAGTTGTGAGTAGATTTGTGATTCTAGTATTATCTATATATATGTTGTAGATGTTAAAATTGTGAGGTTTGATCCCTTTGAAAGTGGGGAGGTGTTTACTTTATAAGCATGTTGTGATCATGGCCTTATAGGCAAAGTTGAATGATTATTGTTTTGAGTAATGTTGATTATGTGAAGGTAGTGTGATATGATGTGAATTTGTGTATGGTCTAAGAGCATGAAAGGAGACCTTGTGTAGAGACTTTATGTGCTATGTTTGGTTGATGTCTTCTTTAAATGACTTATAATGAAGGTGAGGTTAGGGTAGACTATGTTTACCTACTCTCACACCTAGTGAAGAATGAATGAAGAATGTGAGAATGAATGAAAAGAATGGGAGTTAATGCTAATGAATGAAAGTTGGGTCTATTTTAAGGATAGTGTCATAAAATACTCCTTTAAATGAATGGGGTTCCTAGATGAAAGGTTTTCTCATCTTTGAATCCAAGAGCTTCCTAAATGAATGTTGGGCTAGGATGGGTACTCCTTCGTGAGTTGAGATGAGAGTACTTAGTAGCAATCCTTATCCCTAATTAAATTAATGAATGTTGGACTAGGATGGGTACTCCTTCGTGAGTTCAGATGAGAGTACTTGGTAGCAATCCTTATTCCTAAGTGAATGAATGAAAGTAATGTCCTACTTCGTGGGGGAGTAATGTCGAGCACCGAGAGGATATGAAGATGGGTGGATGCTCCTTCGTTAGTTGAGATATGAGTATTTAGTAGCAACCTTTAAGATGGGTGCCCCTTCGTTAGTTGAGATGTGGGTACTTAGAAGCAATCCTTCTATCCCTTAACTATGTGCCCACATAGGACTAGCTAGTGGTCTCCACCACGTAAAGGCTAAAAGAATGACCCTACTTTAGGCAAGTGGGGATCCCTTATCCGGTAAGGGATACTACTAGGATTCCATGTCAAGCTCCATGGTCTATGTCAGTTAAGGCTCCCCCCACATTAATGAATGAATGAACAAGGGTCTCTTAAGGGTGTACTACTTAGGATATGTGGTGAAATGGGACATCATCTACACATTGCACAAGTAGACATTTAAGGGAGATCTTGGCGTGTCTTAGTAATGATAATGAATGAATGAGTCTTATTGGGCTAATTAATGAAAGTGTTGGTCTTTAAGCATGCTAATGTGAAAGTGAGTCATAATGAATTGAATGTAAGTGCTTATGTTGAATTGGATGTATGTGATGATCTTATGTCATTAATGAATGAAGTTGTCTAAATGCATTAAGTTGAATGAACGATTTATGTTGAGATGTGAATGGAGCTTGTCTTGTGTAGCCTGGAGGATCACTTGGGTGTGGTATGGAGAGGTAGTATGGGCTGCCTCACCATGTCTTACTTAGGTGAGTCCTGGGATGACATTTGATGAGTGTTCTAGTTTTATGAAGTGACTTGTTGGCTTATGTGCTTATATGTCTTTTGTGATTAATTGGTGAAGGTTGAGGTATGCATGGTAAGTGTACTTTGTGTGACCTTAAGGTGGTGCCTTAGTGTGGGTGATGGTATGGGACATTTCCCATACATTGCACAAAGGTATTGTTTAAGGGTTACATAAGGTGGAGGTCCAACGCAAGAAGGTAAAGGTGTTATGTATGTTTATGATGTATTGTGAAGCATATGACTTTGTATTGTTGGTTGTGACTTGTAAAGTGCCTATTATGTTGATGTTCATGAGAATTTATCAAAATGGCATGAAAGCATAACTTCCAAACAAATGTCCTTTTTAGCATGTTTTGCATATCCTCATACTTAGTACGTGTGTTGTACTAACCCCTTTCTTCTAGTTTACTACAAGTGTAGGTTGTGGTAACTAGGAG
>JAJOOR010031960.1:0-11017 GCA_036250505.1 Solanum acaule | reverse complement strand
AAGTAAAGGCAGTATGAAAAGAAGGAATAACACAAATCGAAGTCAAGAACGAAAATCTAACTAACAATGGAATGCACACGAGTGTAGAAAGAACTAACGGAAGCAATCTATAAGCTAACTACACCTAACTGGACCCCCATAAGCCCAGAAGATACACTCGTGCGCAAGTTAAATAAAAACTCGAACAGACCCCCATAAGCCCGACGAGTACACAGAATAATTATAACTAAAGAGAATTGCATATGAGAACCCAAGAACAGAGAACATGAATCAGAACCTCGACCCCAATTAGTAAGATCTGATAGTACAGAGGCCGGACCTCGAACCGGATGCTCACCAGAAGTACCCAAGTAACCAATCACAAGTATCAAGTATCTGAGGCCGGAACTCTAACCGAATGCTCTATATAAGTATCTGGGCAATAGAAGTCGGAACTCTAACCGGATGCTCTATATAAGTATCTGGGCAATAGAGGCCGAAACTCTAACCGGATGCTCTATATAAGTATCTGGGCAACAGAGGCCGGAACTCTAACCGGATGCTCTATAAAAGTATCTGGGCAATAGAGGCCGGAACTCTAATCGGATACTCTATAAAAGTATCTGGGCAATAGAGGCCGGAACTCTAACCAGATGCTCTATAAAAGTATCTGGGCAATAGAGGTCGAAACTCTAACCGGATGTTCTATATATAAGTATCTGGGCAATAGAGGCCAGAACTCTAACCAGATACTCTATAAAAGTATCTGGGCAATAGAGGTCGGAACTCTAACCGGATGCTCTATATATAAGTATCTGGGCAATAGAGGCCGGAACTCTAACCGGATATTCTATAAAGGTGCTAATGTAGCTGCTGAAAGAGTCCCAATCGACTATTCTCATAAATGTCCGTGGATCGCCGTCCACACCTAGCTAATCAACGAAAATCAAATTCAATCGCGAAGCAGAACTAGTGTCGCTGACGTAACTCTTGAAGTTGTAACATCAGGGAAATAAGGATAACTATCATCGGAGCAAACGTATCGCCTAGCTAAGACCCAAATTATCAGGCTCAAGTCTGCTACACCAGTCTACAGGGATCTAAGCCGGCCGAGTGGCGTCGGGGCAAAACTAAGGCCTAACGGATCCGAATCATGTATTTCTAAGGCAAGCTCTAGTCAAACCTAAACTAAGGCCCAACATGCTTCAAATAAATAGTAATTAAGCATGCAAGCACTCCACATAGCGAGGAGGGTCCATTAATAACACAAAGCATGTTCACAGTTACCCGATAATTCCCGAAATATGCCAAAAACATGATTTCTTAACACCTATGCAAGATTCAATAACTACCCAACCCAAATCCCAACTAATCAACATGCATTCACATTCTCGAGCTCAATCTAAGAGAGGGAAACTATAGCCTACCTGTAGGCCGATCACACGCGCTCTAAAATTACTTCTCCGGAGCTTTCCCTTTCCGAACGTCCTCGAAACGCTGCCCCGCTATAAAAAATAGAGTCATAACATTATAATGGTCGTTTAGACACCAAAATCACAATAAACGGATACGAGTCAATTTTGGGGTCAAAACGGGAATCGTGGGACCCGCGCTGAAAATTCCGGAATTACCCCAAAAGTAGGTTCTTAACAGCTCCCCGAACTTGTGTTCCATGATGGGACACAATTCGGGGCTCAGAAACAACACAGTACCAACATACAACCAAAACCCAAATTTTCCTCAAGAACTGAAGAAATGGGACAGTAGCTAATTCAACATATTTACCAGAAACGGGCAGTCTACAGTAAATACTGACGACAACACCACAATGTTCTCCTCAAAAAACCACTCAAGATAGCCTCAAAAATCACCAAAATCGGACCTAAAATGGCTGAGAAAACAAGTCTCAAAAATTTCCAAAATCAGGCTCACAAAAAGGGTCGTGGCAGCAGGTATTTTGTGAAGTTTACCTCGAACGGGGACCCCAAATCAGATTCCGAGCTCACCAACCAGTTGTCCTCGAAAAATCTCACAACTTTGCCTTTTGAATCACCCAGATCGGACCTGTATAGCTCAAGGTATCGCACTTTTAAAATGAGGAATAAAACTAAGTTGGGGTTTTTAAAAGGATGAAACCGGTCGCTAAAACCCAATAACTGGTCATTAAAGGCCCAAACTCTGGTCGCTAAAGAGCTGCACCAGATCTCAGCTTTGGCTAAATCTTCAAAGTCTTTGATGGGGTGCTCGAAATTCGTTCGGTACCCGATAAAAATAAAACAGATATGCTACCCTACTAAATTCGATATTCCGGACTCAACGACGCAGTTAAAATTTCCATCCGAGGTCATCTCGATAAAAAGTGGATCCCACTTCCAAATGCCATTTTAACCAAAATCGATATTTCGGAGCTAATCGCGCTGACGGAATTTTCATCCGAGCACGTTTTCCAAGAATGTTGACCAAAGTCAACCTTAGGCCAAATTTCAAAAGCTAAAACGCCTAATGGTCCAAACTCGCATCGAAGGCCTCGATACTCGTTCCAACTATGCTACTAGCCTAATTTGGCCACTCCGAAGCTTATGGAACCATCATAATTTTCTTTTGAGGTTGGCTTCTTGAACTTTTGATCGAAAATGATCGTTCAAGGTTCATAAACTCCAAAACACAAAAACTCGCACCAAGACCAAACGAACGACCAGGTGACCGAACTGCTAGTCCCAGCAAGTCATAAATGACTTGGGGTCACTACAAGAATGCTCTAAACGACACATAGAATGCAAGACACAGAAATGACCAAGAGGGTCATTACAAAAACAGTGGAATAAAAAACTCTCTCGACATTACTGAAATTTGAGTTAAAAACTGGAATGCTTTACAAATGAGAACCCCTCTATTTATACTACTTCCTAGGGAATAAAGTAAAAATAAAAAAATGCTACACAATAGCATTCTAGTGTTTCCTAAGGAGCTAAAGTAAGAATAAAAAAATACTACACAAATGCATTCTAGAGTCTTCAGAAAAGATATTCTGAAGTCTTCCACTAATCCCTCCATACCTCTAGATTCTTTCTTCTTACTTCCATGCCAAATTTGAAGAGCAACGTGGCAGATTTTGAAGGACAAAGTGACTTCTTATTTTTAGGCAAAGTGGCAGATTTTGCAAATTTGAAGGGCAAAGTGGCGCATTTTGAACGACAAAGTGACGGATTTTCCTTGGCTAATGTAAAAATGATCGGAAACAACCCCTTGACATATAAAAAATGATTATATATATTATTTTATATGTCATTTCCTCTTAATTATCTAAAAATTCTAGTTGGTCAATGTGTGACCTAACATTTCTTTCTCTAGATTAATTGCATAATCAATTCTCTAATTCTTAGACTTGCAATAGAATAACAGGTTTTTTTAATCAATTTCACTATTAAGTTACTTTTCATTTGCACTTGTGATTCATTTATGATTTTGAAGATGTTTGTTCATAATGCATATGACGATTATATGCTCTTTAATGTAAAAGTCTGTTTTGGGACCTGAATTCCATTTTCAGAAAAGCAAAGCAAAAGAAAGTAAAGCTCGAAGCTTAATAAGAAATAAGAATGTCGTCAAGCTGGAAGTGGTTGGAATCATCATACACAAATATATTCATCAACCAAAATTAATCCAAGCTTCAACTTATTTAAATGTTGGCAACAGGGAAAAAGAGGGAATCAACAGTAACAGATACCCTCGGCAAAGTTGCCATTAAAAACGAGCAATCAACATTTCAATTTCCAGAGAAACAATAGGTAAGATCTGCGTACATTCCACGCTCCCGAGATACAAGTGAAAAACTTCAATTTTTAAAAAAATGTAGGCATGCTAGAGGATCGATTGATGCAAAACTACAAGTAGGCATCAATCAAAACTACTCCAAGCTTGTCTAATTACAATATTGGCAACAGGGAAAAAGAGGAAAATCTACAATAAAAGATCACCTCGGCAAAGTTGCCCTTCATCATTCTCACAAGTGGATAGAAATTTCTGATAAACTCTAGACTCAATCAAAATGATTATCAGCATAATTAATAGACATCAAAAACACAGATTAGATCTTCCATGATCTATACAACCTAACAAACTATGATAATTGCACAGAAAACTAGAAACAAACAAAAACGGAGATGGAAAACATCCTATCAGAGTAACTATGACAAAAAAAAGCTTCATTTGGATGTTAATCCATAGCTTCATTTAAAGTCTTCATCATTTAGGATCATGTACCAATGCTTTTGCACATTCAAAAAGTAAGGCAAAACTGCAAAACTACAAAACAAAACAAAAAAAAGCAAGTAAAATTCAATCAATTCGATTGAAAGGAGATAGATGAAAAGGTACGACGGCTGCTCCGCCATAGTTGAGCTATGCTAGGGTTTGAATTCTGAACAGAGTTGTGCTTCTTTATATACAGAGGGACTTGGGAGCTAGGGTTTTGCTGGACACTGTTTGGGATAAAAGGCCCAGAGAGAAAAAAGGGACCAATTTTTTTAAATATAAAATTCAAATAAACATATGAATTCAATATATTTTTATCTTATAAATTACTATAATGCAATTTTACACTTGTAATACCATTACAAATTCGTTTTTAGTTTTATGTTTTTTTTTGTTTTTACATATGAAAATTTTGAAAATAGCTTATAATTATTTTTTGTAGAATTATTTTCTTATATTCAAATTGTAAAGGTATATTCACTTCACTCAGTCCTGTTCGAATATATATGGTCTTTTACCTGCTAAGTAGGTCTCATTGTATACTACAATACCAATATGTTTAGGGGTCGTTTGACAGAGTATATTAATAAAAATAATGAATGTATTAATTTGGTGTATTTGTAATTTTTTGGTATATATTTTTATGTTGTGTAGAAATAATGTTATTGTGTATTAAGGTATTTTTATTAATACCATGAATTTCTAGTTATTAGTAATGCAAGAGATTTAATGCATGCATTAGCATGGTTAAAAACTCAATTACCCCTCAAAATCCTTTTTATATTTTTTTCATCATAATTGTAAAGGATATTTTTGTAAATAAATATTTTTATGCAATGCATATTATTTTTAGTACTCCAAACAAAATAATACGTAAGAAATAATTTGTGTAAGATTAATACAAATATAACTAATATAAACATTATTAATACACTTAATTGAGCATTATTTTTATATACTCTACCAAATCGCTTTGTATACTACGTATATAAGTCTATTATTTTCAAGCAAAGTATTTGGAAGTAGAGTAGTAGACAAGTAGTAAACATAGGGAAAAAACTACGGAGCAACAATTTATCATAAATGCTAAGAGGTAATATTACTCAGTTCTCACAACTAGGAAACAATATGTCAAAGTTTCCAAACATATTAAACCAAAATCAATAAACTAAGGTGAGAAACTAGCATTGGCCCAATGGCCCTGACATAGCCACCAAGATATTAAGAAAAGTTTATTTCTAGTCTTATTCTTCCTTTGTGATTAAAGGACTTGTTGTCTTGCCAAGCTAGCAGGCAACAAAAATATGTAATTATTCTAACTTGGGGACTCTATGATACACTTGCTTGGTGTATGGTTTGAACTCATGATTGCCCCAACAACAGGCGTTGCCGGAGGGAGCCGTGATGGCAAGGCAGAAATGAAGTCTACCAAATCTTTGAGATTCTTATGTGAAGTACCATCAATCTGCATAGCAGCAACTATGTTTTGTTTCATGTCTACTACTCTTTTCTTCACATCTTTGCCTTCTTCACTTAACATGAGTTTTCTTATTGTTTTCTCTATGACCTCTCTCTCCATAACCTCCAATTCAAATCCAACCTTATATATTTGGCTCAGATATCTCGCGTTCACCAGTTGGTCTGCTAAACTTGGCCTGCATATCATAGGGACTTGTTCACACATACTTTCAAGCGTAGAATTCCAACCACAATGTGTGAAAAAGCCTGCTATCGCAGGATGTGCAAGCACCTGTTTTTGTGGTGCCCATTTCACTATTCGTCCTCTTTCTCCTACCATTTCCTCATAACCATCAGGCAGTGCCTCAGCACATTGAAAGCCAGAGACAGAGCCAGGTCGAATAACCCACAAGAACGGCTGCTCACTGTTAGCTAATCCCCAAGCAGTCTCGATTAGCTCTTTTTCATCAATCCTCACTAGGCTTCCCAAGCTGACATAGAGAACTGAGTTAGGGGTTTGTCTGTCGAGCCACTCAATGCAGCTGTTGTCTTCTTCTAGTATGCTAGTCGATGAGGCCAATGGCACCATTTTGGGAAAAGGGCCTATTGGAAAAAAAGGCACCTTGTAATGTTTTTGAAGGCGTAACAACATTGAATTCTCCAAGTCCTGCATTGTGTTCCAAATAGTCGCGACAGATGATCCTATATCGCTTATTCTTTTATAGAAGTCTAATACCGGTTCTGGAACTGTATTATTGATGACATGAATTGGTTCATCCTTAAACCTCAAGGGATGAAGCTCTGGTAACGGATCCAGCAACTGAGAATCTGAAATTGTAGTGAGTAATCAAATGCAAATTTAGCGAAAGATAGAGCATAATGGAATAAAAATGTTAGTGTCCCTATTGCTTCTAGTACTCACTCCATTCCATTTTACTTGACCTTTTCTTTTCACGCCCCTTAAGAAAACATTAACTAAAAACTAGTAGTTAATTATATTTTGATTTTCTAAAATGACAACTATTTTGGACCATTGTAAAGAAGAACTGGAAGGAGTACTTTTCATTTCTATTTTTATTTTCTATAATGTTTGCTTGAGATGAATGCAAGTAGGGAACATGATCAATTGGGAATCATATAACTGATCCCAACTTGTTTGGGACTGAAGCGTATTCAAAATGAATTTTCATTTAATTCTTGAAGCAGAGGATGTGTTTGTTCGCATACCTTCAAAAGGAAAATATTTTTCTGGTTGCTGTAAAATGGTGAGCATAGAGTACAAATACGCAGCACTGTAAGTGCGCAGGACAATGCTGGGAAGCCTGAGCTGAGTAGCTACATCATCGACGAAGAACATGATGTTGTCATAAATGATACAAGCGAGCTGATCACCTTCCTCTTCCATCATCCTAACAAGGTAATTTCTCAAGGGCGCCTTACAGCTCTCGTTCATACAATGTATACTCTTTACACTCGGGAATGACATGTCAAATCCCTTTAATCCGTCATCCATAGAATGGAAGATGAATTCAGGATGATTGGAATAATTGGGACTATTGTATTCAGTATGTGCAACTATGACAGAAAAGCCTTGTGAATGAAGGATACTTCCAAGCTGCAGCATTGGTGTTAAATGCCCCTGGAGTAGGTATGGCACTAGTACTACACTCTGTTTCCTTTCTACTTTCATCTTTGCTTTCTTTTCAATTCAAGAGTTTAGTAGTAGTAGTAGTATAACTCTCAAACTTAAAAAGTATTTGGGTTAACGTGAACCCTATAGCTTTTGCTCTCATTATGTATTTGTAGTGTACTAAGAAATTTTCCTTAAAATCTATAAATATTAACTCTAGATTCAGTTATTATTATATATTAACTTGAAATCGTTATAAAAACCTACTTTTTTTGCCTCTGATATTTTTTGGATTTCGAAATTCAAACAAATCTTTCTTTCACCGTAGTTTTTTCATATATTTTTTAAATATCTTGAATTACAAATTATTGTGACTATAACATTTTTTTGCATTGTTTTTAAATATGTAAATTGTATTTTAAAAAATCTATGCGTGAATTCATGATCAAAATAAAATTTATTGACTTTCGAAATTCAAATTTTGAATCCGTCTTTGCCTGGTACTTGGTATTGAATGAGTGGTGATAAAATTGAAACTACTCACCATTTCCAATCACAAAAATGGAGTAACAAGAGCCACAAGTAAGCCTCATACTGCTTGTGCCTTTAATATGCATGTCTTTTAGTCCAATAATTCAGTATTCATGGACCAGACAATAACATCAAGAAAAGTTGATGTGCAATGTTTTCAACATGTTTTATTTTTTTAATCGTAGTAATTCAGTTAGTTGATTATTTGATTTTTTACCTCGTTGGTGAGGGTTCGATTTCTCACCTTGTAATTTCTTTTTATTTATTATAGGGAAAAGGGTCAAAATTACCCCTCAACTTTGTTTTATTGGTTGACTTTACCCTTACTATTAAAAGCAAGTTATTTTTACCCCTGCCGTCAATAAACTTAACAAATATATCTCTCCTTGGACGGAAACCCCCAAATCAATTGAAATTACCCGATTTTAATTGAAATTATCCAATTCCTTTTTTAACCCGAATCAGAACCCGCCCAGAATTTTAAGGGTTGTGCTCAAGATAATTTGAATTGGGTTCAATCTCAACCCATTCAAGCCTAACCCATTTTAAGAGAATCTCAATTGAGCCCAATTCAATCTCCAATTTCAACCCGTTTTAAAACTCTTTACTAAGATATGTTCCTATATTAAAGGTATGAATTATTATCTATTTAACATCTTTTAGGATTTACCTTTCCATTTGTAACTTTATAAAAAAATATCTTGAGCTGAAATTCGAATTGTGATTATAAAAGTTAAATATCACTATGTTAAAATTACTTAGATTAATCGGGTCAAATTGGACGGGTCAAGACCCAACCCATTTTTTAGCCCATTTAAACCCAACCCATTTGAGCCCAAAGTAAACTTGGGCGGGTCAAGACCCAACCCAATTTCTATTTCAACCTATTTTGATATCCTAATTTCAACTCAACCCATCATTTGACACCTCTACTTATAAGCATAAGCAATGCATAGCCAAAATGACCTTACTCTATTAATTATTCTATTTTTAAAAAAAAATCAGAATATTAGTTAGTGCTAATAAATAAAGCCATCAGCCAAGAAATTAATTGACTAGAAATTAAGTTGAAACAATCAAGTTTAAAATTTGAAAAATTGTTGGAATGCAAAGAATTGTTGAGATTGTATTGTATTGTCTGCTAATATTTTTACTTCAATTGTTGCTTGCAAGACCATAAAGGTAACGATTGCATGCAAAAATATGGAAAAAAAGAGGAGAAAAAGATGAAGACGATCACTCAGAATGATAAGCGCTCAAGGTGCTTGACAAAAAGACCAGAGAAAAAAAAAACACCAAAAAGAGCACTTGTGCTCCTAATTGGATATGGAAACAGAGAGAAAAAGTATCTAACAAATGGATAAAGCCATGGAGAAGATGGTGTAGTGAGTTAAAAGATTGATTCCAAGATTGCCAAATTGATTGCAGGACAACCATAGCTCTGGATACTCGAGCTCAAGCACCCTCCCCTACCGCTTTTCAGGTACAAAACTCCTCCCCTATGGCTGCTTTCTAGACTTAAAATTTTTAATCACATTCGCAGTTACTTGTTAATGTATTAAAGAATAGACACATTATTTAACTGAATTCAATCCTGTATATGATTTGTTGGAATACGAGGAAATATTGGTAGATATGGAGCACATTGATGCCAATAGGGTCGAAATTTCACATGCTGGATAGTGATCCTACTTTAGTTTCAGGTTCTTGCTTAGATTAGCCTGATGGGATTGAAGTATTCAACCCTGAATCATCGAGGACTTCTTTAAATGTCATTTCCTTCTTTAAATTTGACTAGCCTGACTGCTTGGCTAGTCTCATAGAAGACCGAGAAATCAATAAAAGAAAAAAGATGTGCCATGATTTGAACTTGGAATCTTTGGTGAGTAAGAAAAAAAAATATCAAGTTAGACCTCGTAGAAAAATGAAACAAGGAGTTCCAAAACCATATCCAAAATGGCCTTATTCTTGCCTTCTTTGGCACTTTATGACCACCCCTCTACCCTTCAACCTAGTAAAACACTCATATATTTAGAGGAATTTATCATAGTAAGGAGGAGAGCCTTTATGTATGTCCAAAGACTTTAGATGCAGTATTTAATTAGCAGCAGCACGATCAAGTGATTGAATGAAAATCACCCTTGACAAAATAAACACCCTATTAATTACCTTGACAAATGTTAGTTAGTTAGTTAGTTATCCTCTCCTCTAGCCTAATCACTCTGTTTCAGAAAATACCGTGGTGTTTATCACTCCAAAAACTATCATTTCTGTGTGTGAAGTCGTTCACTAGTATTCACTAGTATTTACATGATCATAATTGGACTGACCAGGGGTTGTGCCTCAAGTCGGTGTTGGGGTGAAGTCGGGTCAAGTCCTGGTCTATGTTAAGGGTGGGATTCAAAGTCTGGGTCCATGTCATAGTATTTGCCCAGATTATACATAAATACTCATGGGACAACATTTTCTTTATACTAACCGAACACCAGGAAATAAGTAAGAAAACCATTTATTTTCCACAAAAATGTTTTCTAGGAAAACATATTCATTCATACCAAACACAACCATTGTTTTACTAGCTCCCTCGTTGTATACTACATATTATATTTTTAACATGGGGATAACAAAGAGTAAATATATTCTCAGTTCTAACAACTAGCAAACAATATGTCAAAGTTCCCAACTTATTAAACAAATCAACAGACTAAAATAAGAAAGTTTTGTGATTGTAACAGGCTGCTATATTGCTTCAGCATTTGCCCCACGGACTTCAGAAAAGTTGACTAATTATCTTATTCTTCCTTATGTGATTAAGGACTTTTTGTCTTGCCAGGCTAACAGGCAACAAAAAGTATGTAATTCTTCTAACTTCAGGACTCTATGATACACTTGCTTGCTATATTTGATCCAACAACAGGCTATGGCAGAACGAACCGTGATGGCAAGGCAAAAATAAAGTCTACCAAATCATTTAGATTCTTATGTGAAGTACCATCAATCTGCATAGCAGCAACTATGTTTTGTTTCATGTCTACTACTCTTTTCTTCACATCTTTGCCTTCTTCAGTTAACATGAGTTTTCTTACTGTTTTCTCTATGACCGTTCTCTCGATAACCTCCAATTCGAACCCAACCTTGTATATTTGGCTCAGATACCTAGCTGTC
>JAJOOR010031959.1:0-10658 GCA_036250505.1 Solanum acaule | reverse complement strand
TTCTCCTTCTAGGCACATAATTTGTATGCCTGTTCACTTGCTCATTGTGCTTTTAACAGGATCCTGAGCTGGAAAAGTTGCATGCAGATAGGATTGCCTCTCTCAAGGTCTGTTATTTTGTCTTGCCTGCAGGCCAACGTAGTTAGTTATATCTGGAGGCAAAGTACCTGATTGTTAGACAATTGGTTTCTTTGAACTCTCTTCTGCAGAAAGAAGCAGAGAAGCGACAAGCTTTAAAAAGGCAAGGGCATGGAGAATATAGAGAGATTACTGAAGGAGATTTCTTGGGCGAAGTTACTGGTAGTGAGAAAGTGATTTGTCACTTCTATCATCGAGAGTTCTACCGATGCAAGTAAGGACTTACTTCATGTTTCAAAGTTCACTGTCCCTCTCCCACACAAAAGTAAAAGACATAAATAAGAGGACAGTTCTTTCTCAATCGCAGTTCCATTATTCTCTGATGTTATCTGTGTTTGAGAAAGAGAGGGAGAGGGAGAGAGAGAGAAAGAGAGAGAGAGAGAGAGAGAGAGAGAGAGAGAGAGAGTTGTATATTTCCCAGTTTGAAAATTTCTGGTATTTCACATACTGCAAATTTGTAGTTTGAGTTGCTTTGGAGTCAGTAGCGCGCACTTCAGTCTTTTAACTTATAATCTGATGCAACAAGCTTGACACTATTCATTAACGTCGTTGCTAAATTTGCATCTTGAAGGTACCACTTGTGACTGCTTTACCAAGGTTAACTAGCCATCCAATTTTTTATTGGACGAGTTGTGATAATTCTCTTGCTTGTCTTTGTATTTTGATGCATTGACGCCTCAACATATATTAATCTAGCTATAAATACTTAGAAATGGAAAAAAAATAGAATTGTACATATCCACTTGCATGCATACACAAGCATAATGGTCTTTGTTGCTTTTTCAGGATCATGGATAAGCATTTGAAGTCTCTTGCACCAATACATGTTGATACAAAGTTCTTAAAGTTAGATGCTGAGGTCTGTTTTGCTTGAGTTCTTTCCGGAAATTTTGTGAAGTATCTGCGCCCACCTATGCGTGGAAGTTAACATAGAAAAACTAAAAAAAAACTAAAAAGTCACATAGACTGGCTCTATAACTTTTGGAGGACTGTGCAGATTGGATCTCATTTTCGTGCTAATAACTCATTTTTATTGTATAACCTAATGGCAGAATTCTCCCTTTTTTGTTACAAAGCTGGGAATTAAAACTCTACCATGCGTCATCTTTTTCAGGTTAGTGCATCTGCTTTGCACTGCGTTATTAGTTCTCCTATAATATGTCCATGTTTGGGTGGTTCTCTGGTTGTTTTCAAGGCCAAATCAAGAAGATTAAATTAGCTCGTTTCTTCAAGCAATAAGATCGAACCTAAATTGTCCTAATTTATTTGTCTCAACAATATAGATCAAATGATCTGTTAAAACAGGCCCACACACAGGGAAAGTGAAATATCAGTCCGTCATTGTTGTAAGGGAGCTAGCATGGATTTTCTAAACTTGGTTTCTGCTTGTTTTCTTTTATTCTTCCAATTTTACTGTGAGTTAGAGGGGGTAGCTACCACGATCTTCACAAACATATACTCCATATAGTTCTAAGTTGTGCGGACTCTTCACTTTTGATGTCGCACCCGTGTCGGATTCTCTAAAAATACATTTCTTTTGGAGAATCCGGTACGCACCCCTTGACATTTTAGAAGAGTCCGAGCAACATAGATATAGTTACATGAGGACCTAATGATAACTGCCTGAACAAAACTGTGGTAAAGGGAAGGGAGCAGTCTTATTTATGATTCCAGACCTATTCTTCCAAATTTGTACACATGCATATGAATATTAGCATCAATGCATCCGTAGGGGGTTTGGTTAGTTATACAAGCTCTTTCCCAAACGATGTCATTTTCTTTTAATCTACACTTAACAGAATTTTGCTCTTCAGGAATGGAATAGCTTCAGATAGGCTGGTTGGTTTTCAAGATTTGGGAGGAAAAGATGACTTCAGCACAAAGGCTCTGGAGGGTCTTCTGTTAAAGAAAGGTAATGCTTTTTAATTGGATGCATGATCGCTGATAGGCCAATGTATTATCTGTCATTTGATCCATATTAAATATTGGCGGGTTGGATTTTGTTATCCAACCTATTTTTTATATCGACATCCTGCCTGCCCATGTGCCAGCACTGAATTTCTTATACATAGCTTATGGCAATCACTAAACCATCTCTGGTGCAGGAATAATCAAAGAGAGCAAGAAAGAAGAAGAGGATGATGATTCATATGATGATAGAAATAGATCAGTGAGATCGTCAATCAATCATGATTCTGATTCAGACTGATGAGTAATTAGGGGTCATTGATTTCTTCTAATCAAACGAGTATTCATCGACATCTTCCATTTGCTGAATCTCACAGATCTTGGGATACCTCACATTATCTAATACAATGTCTTTGCATTGTTGAGATGATAACTGCAAAAGATTGAATATTCTGCTTGAAATTGTATGTTGTAGTAGTTTAACATTTCTATGTGTTGCTTCTTAGTCCAGTTTTACAGAGAGAAGAAAACGAACTGTATTATTGCAAAGTGGTCTGAATTCTTTCCATTTCTCCCAACAGGCTCTTGAAAATATGTAGTTGTATCCGAATTCTATTATTGCAAGTTTTTGAGAAAATGAACGAAGAGACGTGGTAGCTTTGCACTTTTCACCTTTCTAAAAAGGTCTGATATTATTACAAGTTTAGTGCAAGGAGCTGTCTATCATAAGAATAAGTGCTGTGTATGTAAGTGCATTATCTCATTTTTTGTAATTTTCATATCCAACCCTATCTTTTAAAAAGCTTTACGTAACTTGCTTTTAGATGCTTCACTTTAAATAGTATTTATTCAAAATTGAGTGTCTATAAATGAATGTCCAGAATTATACACAAAACCTCTCCCTTCTCTTTTTCATCTTATAGACTGTGAAACTCTGCTTTCCTTTGTATTCCTCTAAAGTTTTAATTAGCCTTGTGTCTCTTTCTCTGTGTGGATGCATAGCTGTAGCCTGTATGTGGTTGTTGATGCATTATGTCTTCAGTAATCAGTGAAGTTCTTCTGTCTGGTTTTATCGTAAACTCAACTCTTCATCGACGTACTCACTTGGTTCAATCCTTCTCTGTAGTCTTCCTTTACTGGTTCTATGTGTTTTCATGAACATAAATTAAACTTCCTTATTAAGTTCTTCAGCTTTAATTAGTATCTTTTTCCCTATATGCTCTGGTTCTTCAAATGAGTTTTGAATACTGAATGATATATAGAAAGTTATGGCTTCTTCAAATGGAACTTCTTCAGGGTTATTAAGGAAGTATGGTACTAAAGATGAAAGAAAACGTAAAAGAATGATATCGAACAGGGAATCAGCAAGAAGATCAAGAATGAAGAAACACAAGTATTTGGATGAGTTATTGGCTCAAATGAATCTACTCAAGGGGGAAAATAATCAAATTGTGATTAACATAAATATGGTTAATCAGCTTTACTTGAACATGGAAGCAGAGAACTCTGTTCTCAAAGCTCAGATGGTTGAGTTAAGTCACAGGCTGCAGTGTGCTGAGGAGATCATTAACTGCAATAATGTTAATGCTGGAGATGATTTCTTGAAAACTTGGGATTTTCTTCCATGGGAACTAGAGCGGATAATAACAACATACCCAGTGTAATTTCATAAGTGAGGTCTGGGGAGAATGACGTGTATATAGATAGACCTTACCTTACCTTACCTTGAAAGGGAGTGAGGTTGTTTTCGATAAACCTGCTAATGACTTCATTTATGTATGATGAACAAATCATTTCTTTTTCCGTACTTGGGTTTTGCTTGCGCAATATTTTACTATAGTGGCCTTTGACCATTGGAGATCAATATAACTAATCGGATGTGCATAAATTGAAGTATATCATGCTTGAATTATTGGCAAAAATAGTTTTAAATACGATTGAGATATTAATATGGAACAAACTAGACCTAATCTACGACTAAAGAAACACTAGATAATAATTTCAAATGTCACTGGTCATTCATGTTATCATGAATAGATGAACCTCCATTGTTTTACCCTTCCAGTTTACTATATTTTTCTTCATCTATTTTTACTTGTTCATTATATTTTAAATAAATTTTTATTTTATTTGTTCAAATTAAAAAACAAAAATGTAATTTTCTATTTTATACATTTGTTATCAAGTATAAAGAAAGGGCAATTTTCAAATGTTGTGATACTATATATGATGTATGCTCACGAAAATAAATAATTGTAGTAGATGATATCAACTTAGAGCTATTATTCCATCATATTATTGCGATATCTCACATTGGAATAGTTTTAGTGGTCCCTTTCCTATCCATTTGTCATAGTTTAGTTTATCAGTTTATTAATTAAAATTTAATCCGTCCAAATTCAACTCCTTATTATAATATACTAATCAATCAAGTTTTCAACTAAATATAGATAGATATGTCTATTAATTACTAAATAAAATAAAGGAGACTGATTACTTATCACTTATCACCTTCAATAGAATGTATGGTCGATGATCTAGTAACATTAGTTTGTACATAAATTTCAACTTTCCAAGTGACTTAATTTAAAACGTTGTCATATATTTCATAGCAAGTGTTATACTTTTGTACTAGTCCGTAGCATTTTCTAACATGTTATACTATAATAGTATAATTTAAATATTTGTTAGCACTTAACTTATGGACTTAAAAGTCATAAATAAAGGGAATTAAGTAGAGGAACTTAGTGTCCGTTGACAAGTGTATTTTTCACTTCCTTTTTCTTCTTTTTTTTCGAAAGAACTGTTTTCACAATTTTCACTTCAAACCATTCACAAAAATTAAAACCAACTACAATTTATATTGATGTCCAAATAAATACCAATTTTAAAAAAATAATAGTCAACTTACTATTTTTAAATTTCACAATCTTTTTTATGTTCAAACGTCCACTTCGACTTTAAATGTAATATGGACTATGGTTATACTCCGTAAATAAAGTGAAAATGTAACAGACTCCCATTCTCCTGCCTAGGCCCAATTATAATACACCACTTAGGCCCAATCTATTACCGATCAGCCTAGTCCAACTCGTGTTCAATAACAATAGTAGTGTTGTAGCAAATGTAAAAAATTTGTAGCTAAATAACAAAAAAAATTATATCAATTTAATCTCATTTAGGTATGGATCAACAACAGATTATAAGATATTCAATTGGGTAGGAGCTATTTAGCAATATATTAGCTGGGGATTGCCGATACATTAATTTCATAACTAATTTCATGTTTTCTGTAATGTAAGGATGTAGCTTATGAGACTCGAGAAATTAGGAAGTGTAGCGAAGCCTTCTAATCTCAAGATTTCCATTTTTCACTATTAGACAAGAATACTTATCAAATGTTATTTTCAATCACAAGACATAAATGATTCAAACATGTAAAATTTATAAAACATGTTAGGTTTTACGGTAAAATATCAAGAACAAACCCTTTTGCTTTTTGGAAAAGGTAAAAAGGACAAAATATTATGAATCACCGAAATGTTAAAAGGTCGATACGTTATATCTAAAAAGATAAGGAAATTAAAATAACAAAAAGAAGAGTGGATGTTTTGGTTAAAAGTATGACTTAGAAATGTTGCACGTCATGAATATTTACTACTTTTTTTTTCTTTTCAGGATGAATATTTACTACTTTACTCGAAGGGTTTGTGACATAATAATCATTTTAAAGATTCATAAAGTAAGTGGACCAATTTTTTATTTTTATTTTTGTTTAAAATATTTGTAAACAAAATATGAATTGTTTCGCAATTGATTTGTGAACAAATATGAAGATAACCTAAACCCAACATATTGGAAAGTAATTTTTAAAAATTCATGAGACATCATAAGGTAACTTTTGATTTTGTGCCATGAAATTGAGGGGATGTATTGAGTCAATATATCCCCTCAATATTATTGACGTTGATTATGGAGGAGATATGTGCAAGAGTAGGTCCACGTCCTTCGAATTATATTTTAAGCTCTATAATGACGTTATATTATAAAGCAATGAAAATCAATGAAGTGTGATTTTATTTACGATGAGACTTGAGTTAATGACTCTCTTCTCAATGGCACAAACAAATGTTTGATTGAAAAGGTTCTTGGATCATGCGTTAGTGTTCCAATTGATATTGATCTAATAATAATTTTTGTAACAGTTAAATCGCTATATTATTTTGGGCACTAAAATCCAAAATAAAATTTTAAAGCAAAACACATTAACATTAATTAAATATAATTTTATCAAAGAGACATAATTGCAGGCTGAGAAGTGAACAAATAGTGCACATCACAAAAGGTCACAAATTCATGAACTCAGTCAGTTCCTACAAATGCATTTGTTGTGAATACAAGATCTTTTAATTAGTGCATTTATTTGATGTTATTAAAAAAATTAATGAATAGAGAGAGATCAACCTTTTCATATGAATAACCGCATAAATTAATTTAGTGTTAATGAAAGATGAGACGAGATTTTAGTCAAATTATCATAAAAATAATTTGAAAGCAAATGACATAAAATCTTTAACGTAGCATAAATACTAATAAGGTCAGTAATGTTGATGGCGTCAATAAATTTCACCTAGTTACCTCATCAAGAGGTTAGATGTGCATTCTATATATATATTGAGTAGATCGAGAAATTTAGTTCAGATGCATATGATGTCTGAATATCATTAATTTGTCCAACGATACTTAAGTAATTAAGGTACTTAAGTTGTAAAGTTTTTTACCCTATTTTAAAAGATAAAAGACATACGCTACTAAAAAAATTATGAAAATAGATTGAATAAAATTGACGAACTAAGCATAGATTTTCTAAAGAAAAATCAATTGACTTTAACAGAAAATCGACAAACGTCCTTAATTGCAAAAAGAATATAACATATAATTACAGATGTTGGAATAGACACAGTTTTCCACTACTATACGATACCTGGGATTTGCAAAAATAGGTCATGATCAACATCAGACTTCACAAACAACTACTACTGCAGCAGTTGAAAATGTAGGAGACGATAAGAAAGGAATGATGGACAAAATTAAGGACAAGATCCCTGGCATGCATTGAAACTATTAACAAGTTTACCTTTTTTTTTTTAACCTTATGGAATGCATTGAGTGAACGTTATGAGTGTCATATGTTGTTGAGTGATATTATACTATATAGTCATAAAGCATGATGGTTTTTCCACTTATTTGTATATAGGCGCGCCCATGCCCCGCGCGCTTCCATATGAAGCAAACATGATCGATATTCATGCGCCTACGCATGGATGACATTCATGTCGCGCGCCTCTATGTTTATGTATGATTGTGTGTGTATAATGTTGCCTTCAAAATAAAATAAATATATGTACTCTATGAATTACTATTCGTATTTTTCGTTTTTTTTTATATTTATATGTGATACTTTCTTGATCTCTTTGAGAGTGTTCAGAAATACATGCAATTTGAATTCAAAATCTAAATTTTGATATTACGTAATTGCTCCTTGCTAGAGATTGTGATTTGTAACTTTTCGTAATCTCAAGGAACATAAATTAGGTTGCTACATGAGTCCAATCTAGCACAATGTAACAAACTCAATTCCAGCAGAAGCACTCTTATATATATTAATCACTGAATACAAGTTATAATGTAGAATACGCACAACAAAGTAATAATACACTAACTAAGGAGAGATAAATCGAGAAAGAAGTAACCAGAAAGGGACGAGATACAAGACCATAGAAAGGAGATGAGAGGATCAGAAAGCCAATGCTTCACATAATAGTTTTTCATAACCATTCTTCTAACTCCTAGTCCTTTTTAACAAAGTGTAAATGGGTCTGGATCCCAAATAAAACTGGACCTATTGCTTGCTTTCGGCCCAATAGCTCTTGTCAGCCCAATAACTACTTGTGTGACCTTGATATCGATATTGGGTTGGACTTGGTTCATAACACACAAACATTTGGCAATATATATGTGCATGAGTAACCACGAATTAAGCCGGTCAAACTAATATAGTTATACTTATTAATAGTATAGGCCAAATACACAAACAACCCCTTGAATTTGTCCTAAAATAAATTACTCCGCATTTTATCGTAATTTTGTTTTATTTTAATCCATCAATCCATTGTTTGTGTACCATTTAAATACAAAAGCATTATTCAATATAAATTATTTAATGTGTTGATAAACATAAAAAATGTATGAAATATTTAATTAAATAACATCACATGTTTTATTTTAAATACTCTTTTCTAATTTTTAATTCAGCTTCAATACGAATAAAAAGAATAGATTTTCAATAAAAAAAAAAAACTCTTGTTCATTGCTAATAAATAACATATACTAAAAATGTTATAACCCAACAAACTTTTTTCAGGTATATTTCACGCAAAATTGCGTTAGAAACTATTAAAAAGATTTTTTTTTTTTTTTAAATTCGACATTCATCTGTCAATTTTAATTTTTTGTACACGACTACAACCAAACATGCTCTAAAAGAATAGTATCTCAAATAGATAGTTATATAATATCATATATTAAATCTATATATGAACTACTATATATTATTACAATTTTTTTTTTGAAATTGAAACTGCATTTGATTTTACTTTTTTTTTATAAATAATATATTTAATTATTTGAGTGTACTTTGCCAAGAACAATATAATTTAAACATGAAAATATAATTAAAATGGGATCAGTTTTATAAAAATAAAAAATTTAAGGTAAAAGTAAAAAAATAAATATATATATATATAGTAAAAGTAAAAATAAAAAAAGAAGAAGATACAATAGAATTATTTAAGATTTTCATGATTAAATACTGGAGTAGTAAAATTTGGGGAATGTGGTAACACATAAATGAGGGTAAAACTGTCATTAAACCTCAGCAATTTTAGGGCTTATCAACTGGGGATTTAAACTGGGTTCTGTAACATCGAAGGTTTACGCCATAGCCAGAGAGATCGAAGGAACTGAGGAAGGATACGCCATAGCCAGAGAGATTGAAGGAACTGAGGAAGGATGTTTGCGACTGCGATAAGGTTGGTAGGGAGGAAACCAAAACCAAAGATGAAACCGATTAAGCTTAAAACCCCACCCGAGCAGACACAAACCATCACCAGAACCATCTTCGATATCGTCAAGGAACATGGACCTCTCAATATTGCCGAAACTTGGGATCGTGTAAAGGTAATTAATTCCCTCTTTACCTTCTCTAATTCCAATTCACCATTCTATATATAAAAAAATGAATCGTAGAGTGAATACATTTGAATCATTCATATAGTTAGTTTTGGATTGAGATTTAGTTGATTTGTTGCCTCACTGGTAATCTTAGATTCTGGAACTGCTGGTTGCCGAAAAAGAAATGGACTTTGGTACAGTGTTGAATGAACTGAAATAAATGAAAAGTTTTTCCTTTTTTACCCTTTTCTCTAATCTTTTCATTTTCCAGATTGATTTACTTTTTCTATACATCTGTCTGGACATCTAATGTGTGTTTGGGAGAATTGTTGGGATATTAACAAAACTACAGCTTTTGCAAAAACTTGATTGCCTCTGGGTAGAATTGAAATTAATGAACAATTGTCAATCAGTATAATAGTTCAAATAGTATTTTTCCAATGCCTCTTTCCAAAGGGTTGACACTAGGCTTTTTGATGGATGATTGTATTGAAAACTGTAGTGATATGACATATATTTTAACGGATGAAATCAATAAGTTGATTGTTGAGGTTAATTTGCAACAGTTGATTTATGCTTAAGCAAGCTAAACAGGTTCATGTATCAGCTTGAACTTTTTCATCTGAAATCGACGCACACAAAGTTATGCTTGAAAGATGCTTCAATATTCTCCTCTTTTTTTTTCTTTCAAGTTTATGAAGTTTGGAAAAGCATAGAAATTATGTTTTCTTCCATGGTGCTCCTATGCACAATGTTGTTTGACTTTAGTTCTACATCATTCTCTTATCTTTGATAGTTTGAGCAGTGGCTTTGTAGCTAATAGGTATAGATTTCACAGACTTTCATGCTTTTGATCTCTTAAGCAACATCAGATCTTAGCAGCTTCACAAGTCTCCTAGGAGGCCTCAGCAGCTCATCTTGTCATCTGTTACCCTTGTTTTCTTTAAGATCGATTCTTCTCTAAGCATCTCCAGCCTTGTACTTTATCATCCTTTGTGAAATGAACTTGACAAATTGCCAGCTGTTGCAAATATATGATGCACACAAAGAGCAAGTTGACCGTTAAGTTTAAGGAATATCCCTAGCATCTAATTCACCATATCAAGAACAATTAGTTGCTATATAACAAATAACAGGTGTTTTTTTCTCTTTTCTATTTGTGGTGGAAATTTGAGGGTTTTGAGTCTTTCTTTTTCAGCTGTTGTACTTTTTCCGAGCACAGAGTATACCCTTTTTTCTATTTCTCATGAACCCTTGGTACTTAACTCTGAGAACTCTAGGCTGTTCTTTGCTAACTGTTTTTCCCTGTAAAACTCCAGGATGTTGGCTTGAGAGGCTTGACAAGCAAAGGGCACATGAAGATAGTTTTAAGATGGATG
>JAJOOR010031957.1:0-16851 GCA_036250505.1 Solanum acaule | reverse complement strand
TTTAGGCTTTAGTGGACTAATTTGAACAAGGGCCTATGATCACTTCCCAACTTCTAGCCTAGATTATCTTAGCAGGACCAACGGGGCAAGTTCTAGATTGACACATACTATCTGAACATTTAACTTTTCTCACACACTCTTTGCACATTGTTTCATTATTAGATTGTTAGATTACCCAATACAAGTTTTAGCTTAAGTCATGAGGTCAAATCGGTTCTCTATCTTGTCATATTAAGATCCAACACATTCAATACATCAAGACTATAGGTCTAGCACATTTCAAAAGTTTTGGACGGGTATCAATTTCATGCTCATTATGCTATCATGCTTTTTATTCTTCGACTTACTTCTCCACATACAATCCTAAACATGCCGATTCAACATAAAAGTAAATAGTCCTTTGGGGAAAAAGAACATCGGCAAGAAAACCTCAAATGAGAATTATGAGTTGGGTTACTCAGACTTCACCCTAACACTCCAATCCATTTACCCCACCCCCAACAAAATAAGGTGCAATTGCCCTCAATGCACAGAAGGCAAAAAAATAAATAAAGCATAGTGTGAAGGTGAAGCAAACTTGTGGTGCAAAAATGCCAAAGACCTCTAAAAAAGTGGGTGGGTTCGGTTTCTCGGAGCCCGTTGGATCAACACTCGGTACGCCATCAGTAGCGCCCACATCAACTATCCCATCACTCTCAGTAGTGCTTACACAAACTCCTCAGCACCCTCAGTAGTGCTCACTTTGGCAGATGGGCCAACACCTATCTCCCTGGCCCTCTCCTGTCTCATCTCCTCCTCTAGTAACGACACTCTCGTGGCCTCCTCCAACTGCTGTTGCTCCTTCTTTCTCAATCTCTGAGACTCAACATCATCCGAAGTACGACCGAAGTGGGGGCATTTCCCAGCGGCACGGGAAGAGTCCGATGGTGGCATGGAATAACCAAATAAGGCAAACATCACCAAAGTATCGTCCTCCTCTGTAGGGGCAGCCTCTGGTGCAGACTCGGGAAGAGCTAGAAGGGTATCTAGATCGGCACGAAGGCTGGCCAACTCTGCCTGGAAGTTAGATAAATCAATAGTCGGGGCCGACCTCTCTAAGACTCGCAGCTCGAACGCATCCAGGCGCTTATGAACGCCCTGATTCTTCTGGTCCATCAACTGCTCCATCCTAGCCTCAGACTGCTCAATCGAACGTTGCATCCACAGACTAATGTGTTGTAGCAAGGTGGCCATCTGTGTCTCTAGCTTCAAAACTCGAGCTAGAGAGATGCGAAGGACCTTGACGAGGGAGTGACTCTGGATGAGCTAGTGACTTGACTGGCGGCCGATAATGGAGGAACCTGGGCATCTGCCGTAGTGGCTGGAGGGGTAGGGTAATCAACCTGCATCTGCTCCACATTTGCTACAAGATCATCTCCCAACGGTGGCACGTCAACTTGTGGCTCCTTGCGAGGTGCAACTATATTGGACTCATCCCAAATAAGGCCGATATCCAGAATCTTGGTTGCCTGAAGCAACCGGTCACAATGCCATACTGGTACAATAGCATCCCTGTAAAGATGGAAGATGATGCACGGGAAGGGCAGGGTGGTAGTGGCCTTGAAGGCCCTCTCATGAATCTCCGTAATTAGGATGCAAGAAAAATCTATCTCCAATCCTGCAACCAAAGCTGCAACCATCACTGCTCGGTCCCATTTGACCACATTGTCCGCATGAGTAGAGGACACACGGTTCCGCACCAGCAACCAGAATAATTTAGCCACAAAACTCAGTGTCGCCTTCTTGATACCCAAGCTCGGAGTTTGAACCCATTCTGCGCACTCTTCATCTGTAGCAATATGACGTACTAGCCACCTCAAAAGTAACTCCCTCTGATCGGTATTCCTCTGAAATGCCCCACTCTGAATGATACCCATCCGATATTCGAACTCTGTTGTATTGATGGGTAGAGTGTGGTCTGGGCCATAGATAAAGTTGTGCAGGGTGGTCTTAGAGATGTCGATTGTGAACCCCTATATTATTGTGGCCTCAAGTGGAGGCTGAGCTGGGGGTTTGGCCCGCTTCGAGATGGAGCATCTGATGGTGACGACATATGAAACGTAGAACTCCCAGACTATCTCCTAGCTATAGGACCCTGGGCTCCGTGCCATCCACTCATACATGTGCCTTAAAAAATGATCATGGATGACTTGAGGGGTGTGGAGGCTTCCTGTGAGAACTTGACGCTCCTCTGTGACTAATCTGGCCATCTTATCGTGCTCATTCAGCATGCAAGCATCCGTGTAAATTTGGTACTGGCTTGTCACACACCATCTATTGGGCTCCGTAGCAATGGTACAGGTTCAGAACTGGGGGACATTGGGATCTCACCCGTACCACCGGACTCGGAGGAAGAGACGGTACTGCCGCTGAAGCTGGCGCCTGATGGGGACTCAGAGTCAGACTGTGAGCCGATCGGTGTAGCCCTCGCTGCAGACTAGGGGGCAGTGACGACGTCGGAGCTCACCAACCCGTGCTCTATTTCGTGTAGTGCGTGGAGCAGTGGGGGAGGTCCTGGTGGGAGGTGGAACGTACTCCCCATCCGTATCCTCATCGAGCAGCCTGAAAGAGGGAGCAACATATTTTGATTTGCCCTTGGCGGCGTAGGTCGGAGCTTGCTTCGGGGTCATGGTACCTGTGGAAGCTTAGTTAGTACCAAAATAGTGCAATAATTCTCATGGAATAATTTTAGAACAAGTGTTGGACCAAAAGAAAAAATAAAAATTTCTTGGACAATAGCTGAACTGTCGACCTACGGTGGGTACCGACGGTCCGTCGATGGAACGATGGCCCATGACTCCCCTCCGTAGGTCAGAGTACCCAAAATTGGGTCTCTGATGTGGGAACCACGGATGTGTAGAATGGTCCGTTGATGGAACGACGGACCGTAGTCCATACCGTCGTTCAACACTTAGTGAAGACATTATGCGCTACTGACTCACAGACCTAACCTATGATCTGTAAGGTGACCTACGGTTCGTAGACGGGGTCTCGTGGGTCAGTTCTGTTCCAGGTTTTAGACATGACTCACACTTTACTCCTTATTTCATCAATCAATCATTCAACTTAGGTCTAATCATGCATTTCAACACAATATGTGGTAGTTCTTCATCCTTAGGGTTCCAATTACACACAACTCGACTTTTTAACATTCCGAAACTAGGAACCCTAAGTAAAAACTTCCAACTAGACCATTTACTTTGATTTAGTTGGTTTTAATTAACTACACACTCACATACCATTATACCAGGGGTTTTTCTAACTTATAATTCAACATTCAAACACGAAACTAACAACCCAAGGTCAAGTTCATCGATGTGATTTCAAATGAAACAATGAAGTAATTCAAAGTTTGGGAGGAATCTGTATAACTTACAAGTAATCACCGATGATGAGTGTGTATTACAACAATCTTCATGACCCTTTGCTAACCTTTCGATGCCGAACCCGAACTTTGGAATTGTTAGGGAGGAAGAGTAGAAGTGGGGATTGATTTGGGAGAGAAAATGAGATTTATAGGATTTAGGGAATTGATGTGTGTATTGATATGAGAGTGATATGGGGGATTTAGAAGGTTGAAAAACGGTTGAGGGGGGGGGGGAGGGGGGGGAATATGGACGTGGGGAATGTTTAAAAAAATGAAAGATTTTATTTTATAAGGGGTCCAGGTCGGGTCAGGCAAACCCTAGTTTTGGACCCATGAGACCCCATCTACGGTTCGTGGGTCGACCTACGGACCGTAGGTCACTCTGACACTTAGAAAATTAAGAAAACTTACTTGGGTCTACGGATGCCATTGACGGTCCGTGGATGGACCAACGAACCGTCGATGGGGTTCGTAAACCACTGCACAACCATTTTTCTGCAGATTTTGCCTTTCGTCCTTGCACACGTAGCAACCATTAGGTCTTTTTTTTACATTTTCTGGAAAAATTTTAGACACAGACCCTATTCTTTATCTATCCAACACTAATACAAAATAAAACACCTATCGAAAGAGTCACAAAAATTAAAATAAAAGAAGAAAACTCCTAGATCAAAAAGAAAAACCTTTAGTTGGCTAGATTGTACATCTTGGGTTGCCTCCCAAGCAACGCTTGATTTAACGTTGTAGCACGACACAGACACATTGATTAGTCTGACATCATCAAGATAGTAGGCCTTTATCACTTCTTGGACACTCTCCGACTTCCCGATGTAGACCTTGATTCTTTGCCCGTTCACTTTGAACCTTGTTCCCTCCTTGTTCTCGAGCTCGACCGCTCCATGTGGAAATACTTGATTGACTCGGAATGGCCCGGTCCACTTGGACTTGAGCTTGCCAGGAAACAATCGTAGCCTTGAGTTGAATAAAAGCACCAGATCACCCACAACAAATTCACGCTTTTCAATCTTTTGATCATGATACTTCTTCATCTTCTCCTTGTATAAGGCTGAACTTTCATATCCTTTTAGGCGAAACTCATCAAGCTCATTCACGTCATTCACTTTTTGACTCGATGCGGCACCTCAATCCAAATTCAACTTCTTTAGCGCCCACATGGCCTTATGCTCTAGCTCTACCGACAAATGGCATGACTTCCCATATACAAGTTGGTAGGGGGACGTACCTTAGGAGTCTTAATTGCGGTGCGATAGGCCCATAGAGCATCATCAAGCCTTCTTGACCAATCGTTTCTGTTGGTGTTTACAGTCTTTGAAAGGATTTGCTTAATCTTTTTGCTTCACTTCAACTTGCCCACTAGACTGCGGATGGTAAGGAGTAGCTACATTGTGAAGAACTCCATATTTTTCTAGCAACGCCTTGAACAACTTATTACAAAAGTGGAACCTCCATCGTTGATGATTTCCCTAGGTGTACCAAATCTGGAGAAGATACTCTTTTTCAGGATTGCGGTGACACTCTTACCCTCATTGTTTGAATGCGCAATTACTTCCACCCATTTCGACACATAATCAACTGCAACAAGAATATACTTCATCCCATGTGAACTCACAAATGGACCCATGAAGTCAAGGCCCCATACATCAAATAATTCAATCACCAAAATCGGATTCATAGGTGGCTCTTGCTTCTTTGAAATTCCTCCTTTTCGTTGGCAACGGTCACAAGATTTGGCGAAATCATGAGCATCTTGGTGGATGGTAGGCCAGTAATACCTACACTGCAAGATTTTATGAGCAGTCCGGATACCACCATGATGCCCACCAACAGGCGATGAATGAGACGCTTATAGTATACTCATCATCTCAACCTCGGACACACAACGACGAATAATCTCATCAGCATAAATACAAAACAAGTAAGGCTCATCCCAAAAGAACTTCTTCACATCATGCATAAACTTTTTCCTTTGGTGAAACGACAAATTCGATGGAACCAAATCGCTTGCCAAGTAGTTAGCAAAATCCGCGAACCAAGGGATAAGATAAAAAGAAGCAGCCAATACCTGTTCGTCTGGGAATGCATCATTAATTTTAGCCCCATCTCCTAACTTGAGTATAACTTTCTCTTCCAATCTGGACAAATGGTCGGCAACCTAATTCTCTGTCCCTTTTCTATCTTTCACCTCAAAATCGAACTCTTGCAGCAATAATACCCATCTAATCAACCTCGGTTTTGCATCATTTTTAGCCATCAGATACCTCAATGCAAAATGGTCAGTATGCACTATGACATTAGTACCAAGCAAGTAGGATCAAAATTTCTCGAATGCGAAAACCACAACAAAGAGTTCCTGTTCAGTCACCGTATAGTTCTTTTGAGCCACATTCAGAGCTTTGCTGGCATAGTAAATCGGATGAAGAATCTTCTCTCGCCTCTGTCCCAAAACCACACCAAGCGCCACTCCACTCGTATCACACATCACTTCAAATGGTTGCCCCCAATCCAGTGAAATAATGATAGGTGCGGAAACTAACCTTGCTTTCAACTCTCCAAATGCTCTCAGACAAGCATCATCAAAATCAAACTTACACTCCTTTTCGAGCAGTTTGCACAATGGGTGTGCAATTTTAGAGAAATCCTTGATAAACCTCCGATAGAAACCTGCATGCCCAAGAAAACTTCTAACACCTTTAACAGAGATAAGTGGTGGAAGCTTTTCTATTACCTCAACTTTAGCTCTATCAATCTCAATTCACTTCTCATAAATCCGATGACCCAGAACTATCCCCTCATTCACCATGAAATGACACTTTTCTCAATTGAGCACAAGATTGCACTCTTTACACCGTTTCAGTACCTCGGCCAAATACATCAAACAACCATCAAACTAGTCACCTACCACAAAGAAATCATCCATAAATACCTCAATAGTGTACTCCACCATATTTGAAAATATCGACATCATGCAACACTGGAAGGTCGCTGGAGCATTACATAACCCAAATGACATCCCTTTGAAGGCGAAAGTCCCATACGGACAAATGAAAGTGGTTTTCTCTTGGTCTTTCGGAGCAATGGAGATCTGATTGTTGCCCGAATACCCATTAAGAAAGCAAAACAAATCCTTACCAGCAAGGCGATCCAGCATTTGATCCATGAACGTCATAGAGAAGTGATCCTTTTCTGTCCAAGCATTCAATTTGCGGTAGTCCATGCATACTCTCCATCCAATCACTGGACACATCGGAACAAGCTCATTTTTTGCATTAGGAACCACCATAATCCCACCTTTCTTAGGTACACACTGAATAGGACAGACCCAACTACTATCTGCGATGGGGTATATGACTCCAACATCAAACCATTTGATGATTTCCTTTTTCACTAACTTTTGCATAGACAATTTTAGTCTCCTTTGGTGCTCGATACTAGGCTTGTTGTCCGGCATGAGTTGGATTTTATGAGAACAAGTGCCAGGAGGAATCCCAATAATGTCCGCAATAGTCCATCCAATAGCCCGCTTGAACCTCTTCAACACAGAAACCAATGCCTCAACTTGTACCTTGCTCAAATCGACCGCAATGATGACCGGTAAAGAACCATCTCTTCCCAATAATACATACCTCAAGTGCGATGGTAGAGCCTTGAGCTCCAATTTCGGAGCTTCTTCCATAGACGGTTTTGTGGGCTAAGAGTCGTGATTTTTCATATCTAGCTCCAATTTCTTTGGTTTGGAATGGAATTCGAACCTATCAAGTGCGGCAACTAATTAATCATAGTCTTTAATACCATCACCCTCAAAATTCATCGTTACCATTGCCAGTGCATCAACACCCAACCTCTCTTCGATAGACACATCAGAACCTCGCTCCACAATATGATTCACCATTGATACTGACTTGAGATCACTTTCCTGCTTTATAGACCTACATATATTGAAAGTTACCTCTTCATTATTTAATCGGAACTTCATCTGCCCTCTCTCCATATCGACCAAGGCGCGCCCAGTAGCAAGGAATGGTCTCCCTAAGATGATGGGGACCTCAAAATCAACTTCATAGTCAAGTATCACAAAATCCGCTGGAAAAATGTACGACTCCACTTTTACAAGGACATCTTGGAGAACACCAATGGGCTTTTTCACAGTTCTATTAGCCATGAGTAGTCGCATCGCAATTGGTTTTAGTACCCCTAAACCCAACTTCTTGTAAATAGACAATGACATCAGATTAATGCTAGCACCCGGATCACACAACGCCTTCGCAAAATGCAACAACCTAATGGTACAAGGAATAAGCACCAGGATTCTCTTTCTTCTGCACAAGTGACCTAGTAGCAATAACACTGCAATGTTGAAACCTCTCATCATTCTCAAAACTAACGGTCTTCTTTTTGGTCACCAAATCCTTCATAAACTTCGCATACCCAGACATTTGTTCCAAAGCCTCTATCAACAGAACATTGATGGAAAATTGTTTCAACATAATAATGAACCTGTGGTATTTTCCTTCTTCGGTCTTCTTAACTAATCTCTGTGGGAATGGAGGTGGAGGTCTAGGCATAGGAACAACTTTTTGGGTCACCTCTGCTTCCTTCTCTGTAGCATTTTTAGACTCTCCAATAACCTCGATCTCATCATCATTTGTTTCTACCACAATTTCAAACTCATACGACATAGGGGGATCAATGGTTTGTTTACCTCCTCGAGTAGTGATTGCCATACAATGCCATCATTCTTCGGATTCTGGATGGTGTTGCTAGAAAGTGTGCTAGGCTGACGTGGGTTTACTGTAGTGAAAAACTGATTCATCTGCTGCTCAAGTTGCTTGATCGACACTGCATGGGCATCAACTTTTTGACCGATTCCAGACAAGTCGCTTCACATCTCTTTCACATTCTCATCAGTCGCATCAAACCTATTCATCATCTTCTGCATCATATCCTCAATGCATGACATACTACCCCCCAGCTTTCCTAATGCTAGATTCCTGATTTGCGGGTTGAACATAAGGCCTAACTCTATCGTTTCTGTTGCCATGTTTTTCCGGTTGTAGTTGTTGTCACGATTATAGTTCCAATCCCGGACATAGTTACCCTCTAGATTTTAGTTACCATAGTTCCGACCTTGGTTTCCTTGGTCTTGGCGCCAATTATCCGAGTTGGAACCTTGGGCATTGGCTCGGAAGCCCCCTATTTGATCATTCACCAAATACGCATCCTCATCATAGAGCATTCCTCAACTGGTGGTGGTGGAGTTCTAGTCAGATAGTTTACCGCATTCACCTTCTCTGCACCTCCGGTCACATGCTTTAGCACCAAACCCAATTCTGTCCGCATTTGAGCCATCTCTTCACGAATAGTATCATTGGATTGACTAGGTGAGGCTTGAACTGCAAATGTGCTTCTACCAGTGTCTGACTTTCTAGTGCTCCATGCCTTATTATTTTAGGAAATTTTCTCTAGTTTCTTAGCGATCTCCTCAAAAGCACACTCACCATATGAACCTCCAGCGATAGTATCAAGCACAACCTTACCATTGTCATCCTGACCTCTATAGAAGTACTCCTTCAGTGACTCATCATCTATGCGGTGATTTGGAACACTTCTTATGAATGCAGTGAACCTATCCCATGAACTACTCACAGACTCTCCAGGTAGTGATACAAAGTTGTTCAGTTTGTCCTTGTGATTTAGCTTCTTGGACAACGGGAAATACTTTGCCATGAACATCTTGTGCAATTGGTCCCATGTATGAATCGAGTTATATGAAATCTGAGAAAACCACACCGCAGCATCTCCGGTCAATGATAGAGGGAAGACTCTCAAAACTATGACATTCATATCCAACTTCGGTCGTCCCACACAGCTCTTGCAGACACTTCTCAATTTAGCCATGTGACCATGCGAATCTTCCGAAGCTAGACCAGAAAATAACCCTCTTGTTGTGAGCATTTGCATCAGATTTCTTGTCACCACAAATGTATACCCTGGAGGTAGAGGAGGGAGAACAATAGGTCTTTCTGATTCAACTATATTGAAATCGACCCTGTAGTTATCTCGCAGCCTTGGTTTTGGCGAATTCTGCACCCTCAATGCATCTTCGAGTAGATTACCACCAGAACCTGAACGTTCTCATTATTCACTCCATCATTATGATCCTCTATGATTGGATTATTATTGCCCCCTTGATTTTCCATTTTTCTCGAAGTCTTGCTTAGTTCAGGGTCGTATGGGGTCAATGGTTCACCTCGACTCCGTGTACTTGGCATACACTAGAGTAGAAACCTGTAGAGAACAAAAATAAAAGAAAATGTAAAATCAGTAAATAATTGACTAAAGTTCAATAATGTAGTTAAACTTAATCTAAAAGCCTTATTCCCCGGCAGCGGCGCCAAAATTTGATACGCTCAAATTACACCTCTATAAAAGAAGTATAAGCAGTCGTCGTCAAATAAAGAACCCAAATTGTAGGTTGGGGTCGATCCCACGAGGAATATGATTCAGACTTGAACTTAACTCACTATTATATCCGTTTAGTCAAACTATATCCGAAATAAGTAATTAAAATGGGGGGGGGGGATTTTTGTAAGCAAATAACCAATTGTTATTTAAGAAACAAGTGAGCAGGATTCAAACTTTAAGTTATCAATATGAGAGAGAAACTAGGGTGTATGTGTTCCATAAGCTTTTAACGCGGTAATCCTAATAATAGTAATCCTTTCCTAGTGTTTTACATGCAAAGTTGGTAAGATAGGTATCCCTAAGTGATTGGTCCTCCAAATAGGGAATTTCAATATGCACCTTGGTCCGGCTATGAGTGTATACTTTACTAACCCTTACCTTTACCTCAGATTAGACATCACATTAATGTATGACTTAGTTTTCACCCTCGCACCAATTGACATTAAACTATTAGATAGCATCCACTAAATTTCTGTTGTTAATTATTTTCTCATTAACTACCTCCTCGGTCCGGCAAGTAGCAACGAGGTGAGTTCTAACGCGTGCACTGGTTAAAAAGACTTCTAAGCGAAATAATTACCAACACATGCATAAACACTATTCAAGAATTACTTAATTATTATTCATACATTGATAATTGCTCATGGTTCCCACAACCCTAGTTGAGGATTTAGCTACACATGCTTGAAATAACATAATTCATGTTTTGATAAGAAGAATTCATGAACTTAATATTAGAGTAGAAGAAACCCGAAAGCTCCAATCGAATTTCAAAGTCAAAATCTTGTAAACGAAATTCGAAAATCAAATTGCTAAAGTTGCACGTTAATTCCACAAAATACCAAGAACTAAAAGTAAACATTAATGTCTAACCCCCAAAAACGAGGTTTACATACCCTATTTATAGAAAATACATTTCTTAAACAAAAAGAAAACAAAATAAGGAAATAAACTTCTGGAACGCCAATCGATGACTTGACCTACGGATCGTGGGTCGATCTACGGTCCGTAGGTCCCTTTCCGTTGGTCAACACTTAGAACTTTTCAGCAGAGGCTGGAACTTTCACTCTCAGATCATCAACGACGGACGTGCAACACGGACCGTCGACCTACGGTTCGTGGGTCTTCTTTCGTGGCTCCACACTTAGGATTTTCATCAGGTACTGGAACTTCAACTCTCTGAACACATTCGATGGATGTGAAGGACGACCCATGGGTTGACCTACGGTCCGTTAGTTGCTCCGTAGTTCCACACTTGGTCAGACTTCCCTGATGCTTCATCTATGCCTACCCATCGATGGATTGTCAAAGGACCTACGGTTTGTGGATCACATACATGGGTGGCTCCTACTGCATAATTTCAGCTGTAATCTCACTCAACTGCGTCCAAGCCTATTTCCTGCAAACATAACACATAAAACATTATTTCTAATACAAAATGGCCCTAGACACACACAACTCTTAAGTGAAATGTATCAAAAATACCGTAAACTCACGGTATATCAATCACTCTCAACATGTATAAGCATCTACAATGACATCAAATTACATTTTTCAGCTTTGAAGAATATTCACAAATCCCGTCAATATCAAACGGGGTAATGTGAACCACCTAGAGGGACATAGTCTTTACCACCCAGAGGGATATTTCTATAGTATTATCAAATGAGATAATACTACCACCAGAGGGACATTTCTACAGTCTTACCAAATGAGATAATACTACCACCTAGATGGACATCGTCTTTATCATACGAAGAGTCATTCATGTCGTATTATCAAAGGAGTTAATACCATTGCCAAGAGGATGAATTCTCAAATCAAACCACAGTTGCGGACAACATAAAAAAAGATGCAGCACAACGTGGAACTTTTTTTTAGCAGGGAACTGGGACATAATACGAAGAGGAATGTCAAACTCATAAGATGCGAGCTGAGGAATGACTTCCACCACAATCAAACCATACCCATATCAGAAGACATGTGGATTTTTTTTGAGTTTATCGATTTCAGTTTCGCATTCGAAAAATTCTGGCTCTCACCGGAGGCAACTTTCCAATTTGAGTGACAATGCACAAAGAGCTTCGCAAATTATGTTCGTTTAAGTTCTTAATTATGGGTGTGAAGTGCACCACATTCATGGCTAAGAGGTTTCAAGTGTCTTTTTCATACTCGACTTATTTTTCACTCTTCCCAACTGAAGAACATCTTGCATAATAGATTTCCTTTTCAATCGATTGAATCGAACTACAAACAACTTGATTCCCTAAGTTGAGGGATATGTAGGCGTGATTAATGTTGAAAACTCGATTGTACTCCAACATTCTCCCTTTAATCCTATTCCCGAGCATTCTGATTTCTTCATATATCGATATCATTATAGTTTTTGAATTCTTTCAAAATCGTGCGTTAAATCAAGCGTATCAAACTACAAGTGACTTGTTTCTCATATAGCCTGAGATATATAGGAAACCCGATTCCAGGATTCGTCCATGATTCCTAAAGTCTGGACCAAAGCCCTTTTCCTAAAGGCTGAAGATGTGATCGGCCAAAATTGGATTCATCATTGTGATAAGAATGTCATAGCTTATGCATCGCGGCAGTTGAAGGTGCATGAGAGGAATTATTCAACACATAATTTGGAGTTGGCAGCGGTAGTGTTTGCTTTTAAGATCTGTTGGCATTATCTTTATGGTGTTAAGTGCGAGGTGTTTACTGATCATTGCAGTCTACAACATGTATTCACTCAAAATGATTTGAATTTGAGACAAAGAAGGTGGATGGAGTTACGTAAGGATTATGATGTCACCACTCAAAATGTTTAGCTTGCTTGAGTGTATCCAAGCAACTTTTGGCGAAGGAAATCCAAACCTTGGAGTCCAAATTCATGCAGTTGGGCATCTCAGAATGAGGTGGGGTGTTAGCTAGCATTGAAGTAAGGGCCACGTTCATTGAAGATATCAAGGCCAAGCAGTTGAGGATGGAAATTTGAATGAACTTAAGAAAAAGATTGCGATTAGTAAGGCACAAGAGACCACTCTTGATGCGGAAGGTGTGCTCAATTTTAAAGGAAGAATTTATGTTCCTCGAGTTGATGATTTGATTTAGAAATTGTTGACAGAATCTCATGGTTCGCAAAATTCCATTCATTCGGGTGTGACCAAGATGTATCGAGATTTGAAGCGAATTTATTGGTGGCCGGGTATGAAGAAGGATATAGTGGAGTTTGGGGCTAAGTGTCAAAATTGCCAACAAGTAAAGTATGAACATCAAAGGCCTGCAGGTTTGCTTTAGAGAATGCCATTTTCGGAATGGAAGTGGGAAATGATAGGCATGGATTTTGTGGTTGGTCTTCCCAAGACTTTGGGGAAATTTAATTCTATTTGGGTAGTGGTTGATAGATTGACTAAATCAGCCCATTTTATTTCGGTAAGAGTAGAATATAATGCTGAAAAATTAGCTAAGGTTTATGTGAAAGAGATAGTGAGGTTGCATGAGGTGCCCCTTTCTATCATCTCAGACCGTGGTACGCAGTTTACCTCCAAGTTTTGAAGGAAGTTACATGATGAATTGGGCACACAACTCACTTTTAGTACAGCTTTCCATCCACAGATGGACGGGCTATCAGAGAGGACTATCCAAGTGTTAGAAGACATGTTGAGGGCATGTGTGATTGATTTTGGAGGTTATTGGGATAAGTTCCTACCGTTGTGTGAGTTCTCATATAATAATAGTTATCACTCCAGCATTGATATGACACCATTTGAGGCACTTTATAGGAGGGGATGTAGATCACCCATAAGATAGTTCGAGGCTGGAGATGTGAAACCTTTGAGGGTTGATTTAGTGAAGGATGCTCAAGATAAGGTGAGAATCATTCAAGCTAAGCTTTTAGTGGCCCAGAGTAGGCAGAAGAAGTATGCAGACCATAAGGTAAGATACATGGAATTTCAGACTGGTGAGAATGTTCTTCTTAAGGTGTCACCCATGAAAGGGGTGATGAGATTTGGCAAGAAGGGTAAGCTAAGTCTGCGATACATTGGTCCCTTTGAGGTTCTTGAATGTATAGGGCCAGTGGCTTATAAATTGGCTTTACCTCCTAACCTATTAGGAGTTCATCCGGTATTTCATGTGTCCATGTTGAAGAGGTATCATGGTGACGGGGATTACATCATAAAATGGGACTTAGTTGTGTTAGACAAAGACCTTTAGTATGAGGAGGAACCGGTTGCAATTCTTGATCGTGATGTTTGGAAGTTAAGGACCAAGGAGATTAAGTCTGTGAAAGTTCAATGGAAGCATCGTCCAGTTGAGGAAGCTACTTGGGAAACCTAGAAGGACATGCGAGACAAGTATCCTCAATTGTTCGTCGATTCAGCTACTACTCCATTCTTACTTTAGCCCGTTTTCTCCTAGTTTGTCACTCGAGGACGAGTGATGGGTAAATTGGTATCTATTGTAACGATCGGTTCCCGTCATTATAGAAAATTCAACGGGAAAATTTTTTGGGCCAGAAAACATTTTGGTAGTAACTTGGAATTTCCCAACCTAGTCCAGATTTGGCCGAAATCAGAGTCAGTGAGGTCTAGAGAAATCTGGTAACAATTGGGAGATCTAATTATGAATTAGATCATATGAATATATAGCTAAGACGTTAAGGAACCCGTACAACTTTACGAAATTGTATTCGGGTGAGTAGAACTCTCGGAATTGATCTTAGTGTGAACAAGTATTTTTGAGTTTCGTGGGATGAATGTGTGTTGTGAAATGAGGGTTTAAGACTCTAATTACGATATTCTGTCTCTGCGCAAGCCGCCAGGGCGGGGCAGCTGTAGCGGGGTGAGGACCGATGTGGCGGGCCAATTGCGAATTAAGTCGAAAATGAACCCCAAAATCGTTTTATTTTGCAAGTTTCAACTTTGAGAGCTAGGAGACGATCCCAGGTGCTTTCTTGACAGTTTTCCACCATTCTCGAGGCTAAAGGTAAGGTTTTCACTCCTCGAATTTGTTTTTCGATATGTAGAACTTAGTTTCTTGGGTGATTATTGTTGGGGAAGGGTTTTGGAACTGTTTGGACGGTGGGAAAAGCCCTAATTTGGATAATGGGATCATGGGGTTGATCTAGGGTTGACTTTAATCCAGGTAATTATACATCGTTTATTGATTCTTGTGTTATTATGATTGTTTGTGGACCAAGAACAAGCAGAAAGAATTCGAAAAGGAAAGGATCAAGTTTCTCAGGGGAGTCAATCTTTGTTCGAGGTAGGTGATGGTTGTGATTTTATGTTGTGTGATGTATGTTTGTTCTTTCTTCATTATAATACTTGCATGTATGTGAATGTTGCATTATTGATCACACTATTCATAAATGAGGATGATTAAACAATTGTTTGACATGAATCATGACTTAATTGTATGATTATAAGAGAATACTCATGATTGTAATTGTGGCTTGTTGAATGGATCGGGTGGTGAGTTCCGACTCACTAACTTGGATCGGTTGCCACGTTCTGGGATAAATATGGGATCGATTTCCATGTTCCGGCATAAACATTGGATCGGGTACCACGAACCGGTACACTAACAATTTAGGTGTGGGTTCCATGAGAGGACCATTGACTTGACATAACTGTGTAATTGAGAATAGTGAACTTGATCGTTGTTCGAAAATGATATTGATATTGTATATGTTCGGTGTATGCATGTTGTTATTATGTTGTAATGACTTATGTATGTTGCAGTTAGTGGGATAGCCGCGTGATCCTACCAGTACACTGTGGTTGTGTACTGATACTGCACTTGCTCTTTCTTTGTTGAGTACAGGGCATCTTCCGATGGCTATTGACGGACCTCGCTTAGAAGATCAGTAATCGTTTCGAATTCAAGGGTGAGCCAGTTCTTCCGGGCAGCCATGAGTTCTCTTTCTGTTTATGTCCACATTTCGGGCATTTCGACACATATTTTAATACCTAATTCATACATAAAGAACCAATGTGATACCTATATTTTAGTATATATAATTTTATATAAAAATTATTTTAAATCGTTTTATACATTTTTTTTTATATATTAGTGAAAATTTAATACTAAGGACTAACACTTAGTATATAAAAAGAGTAAATACATCAAATACCTCCTAAACTTGACAGCAAAACTTACTTTAGTACTATACAGGCGTTTAAATACCTCCCTTAACAATTCTGAACTGATTTAATACCACCCTAAGAGCTCACGTGGCAAAGTGAGTGTACTCACTCTCCTCAAAGCGCGTGAAATAATAAAAATAAAAAAATTGAAAGTAAAATCATACACATGGCATTTTTTTATTGGCCAATATATAACTAATAATTTTAAAATATTTTTTATAAGTTAAAGTTAAAAAACAATGTGAACTTTCTTGTTTAGAAGTAAATGAAATTTGTGGGTTCAATTTTTTTAAAAAAAATATTTAATCTTTTTGTTTTATCCTTATTTTGTTGTCTTCCCCAAATGTCTTCTTCCCCATTGAAGAGCTCCTTATACCTTTCTTCTTCCATATTAAAATTTTTTCTTCATCTTCATCCCTCACCTCATCCGCCCTTCATTAATCACAAAACCCAACACCTAATTCATATTATTGAATGTAAACTTTTTTGAATTTTAAGTAACCCATTTTGAATTCTATTAGTTGTGATGTAAAAAATGTGGGTCTATCACTTTCTTACACAACCTTCATTTTTCATTTGAGTTGTTAAGAAAAAAATAACTTTCAAAAAATATTATTCTCCAAGGGGCAGATTTGTGGGAGAGAGAGAGAGGGTTCGAAGAAGAAAAAGTAAGTATGCTATTTAATTTTATTTTTTTTTGATGAATGTTGAAGAAGAAAACAACTATTGAAGGCGCTGGAAATTCGTGAAAAAAAGGAAGCTAGTGAAAGGTGAAAATCAAGAAAGAAGAAAGGGGGGGGGGGGGGGGGGGGGGGG
>JAJOOR010031955.1:0-12769 GCA_036250505.1 Solanum acaule | reverse complement strand
TTGGCTTACTATTCCCAAGTTCGGGTGTGTCCTTAAAGATTCAAGGACCTTTATGTTAAAGAGTTTCCTTAAGTTCTATGTACTAGATAGTTGTTTCTTTTGTATTGTAAGGGTTGTGTCCCTCTTGTGTTGTAGTCATGTTTTAAGATGGCTACCTTGAGACGTAGTACTCCAATTTTTGTATTAAAGGTTTAATGAGGTGACTTTTATGTCTTGTGTTATATTATGAAAAAGTTTTAAATTTTCTGCTATTTTTCTATGATAAATGCTATGACGAATGCTAAGGAGTTGTATAAAACCTCCGAGAGGTCCTATGTGCCGGTAACGACTAGGGGGTGCTCTCGGGTCGTTACAAACACCAACCACTAGCTCCAAGGGGTCGAGTTCAACAACCAACACATATGGTATTTGAGGAAGATGACTTAGAGTTTGATGGAGTTGGAGCGACTGGAACCATAATGCTATCAATGCTACCTCAAGGAGTGAAGTGCACCATCACTAGCACCATGGTTCAACTGCTGAGCTTGAAAGTGATATTCAGAGGAACTGCTAGAGGATGCCAATGACGAATTTTGTGGCAATTTTCAAGTCAACAGAGAATCCTGGAGTCAACCAAACTTCCATGCGGCTAAGGTTGTTTCCTTTTTCCCTAACTGGGAAACAACAAACTGGCTGAATGAGTTACCACATGACTCAATAAGAACTTGGGCAGAGTTAAGGGAAGCCTTCATAGGGAGATTGTTCCCAGAAGCAAGAGAGTTGTAGATGAAGGATGAGATAGGTTCGCATAAGTAGCTACCACGTGAAGTGATGCATGACAATTGGTGCAGATTCAGTCAGAAGCTGCCCAAATTAATCATAGCCTCACTGACAAGCACTTGAAAAGGGTATTTTACAAGTCACTAAACTTTGTGACTAAACCTGATGTGGATACAGTATGTGGTTGATCGTTCATGAGGAAACCATTCCTAAAGATCATGGTTTTCATGGATGAAGTCTCAAAGATAAACAGGGCTTAGCATACTATAGATGCATAAGTAGGAGATCTTGGGTTCACTTTTGAACTCTCAGCTGAGCAAAATAAAGAGAGGAAGAACGAGACCACGACATGGCCCATATGAGAACCCAAATGGATATTATCGCAAAGCACATCATTGCAGGGTTAGAGAAGGTAAATACAATTTGTGCGACCAATATGTATGAAGATTCGGATGCTTATTTCTATAAGGAGGCCAAGTACTTGAATAATCAAGGGGTTTATGGAATTATAACTCGGGCAACCAAGGCTATAATTCTGGAAATCAAGGTAGGAATTTTTAGAGAGATGGTTAGTATGACAGACCAGGTAATCTGGAACAAGGAAGTTAGCTAAACAGGAAGGGATACAAAGTGAGTGCAGTGGTGTATATGTACCTTCAGGTAATAGAGATAGGGCAGATAGTAGTTCTAGTGGATCGATGATGGAAGATATGTTGGTGAAAGTTCTACAGAGGGTTGAATCTACTGATGTGGGGGTCAAAGAATTGAGGAATGACTTCTCCAGTATATTTCAGCTTGTATACTCATATTTTACATCCATCAAGTAGTTGGAGCAACAAATAGGGCAATTGTCAGCCTCACTAAACCAAAGAAAGAATGGAACACTACATATTGATACCATTCAAAACCCAAAAAAATTGGGCATTGCATGGCGATCACTATGAGAAGAGGTAAACTACTTCCAGAACCAATACCTTCAAGTATTGAGCAGGAAGAGAGCATAGAAAGAGATGAGGAAGCAGAGGCAGATGTTGAAGTTGTAGACGACTCAAAGGTAACTAGAATAGTAGAGAAGGCGTAGGGAGCGAAAGAATCTACAATAAAGGCAACCTTACCTTTACAGCAAATACCCAGGTCTCCTCCTCCATTTCCTGAAAGGCTTAAGAAGAAAGTCGAAGATGGAAAATTCTTGAAGTTCAGTTCAATGCTTTGGCAACTATCAGTGAATATCCCATTAGTAGAAGCTCTAGAGCAGATGCCAGGTTATCCCGCTTGTAGAAGCTCTAGAGCAGATGCCAGGTTATGGTAAGTTCATGAAGGACTTACTAATGAAGAAGAGGGCTATGAGATTTGAACCAAAAGATAATGTCCACCATTATAATGTTATTGCTACGAGATCCTTGGTGCAGAAGAAAGGGGAACCAGGTGTGTTCACTTTACCATGCACCATTGGCGCATTCGAGTTCTCTAAAGCTCTACATGATCTGGGAGCGAGTATAAATCATATGTCATTGGCCATTTACAAGAAACTGGGGTTGTGTCATGAACCAGGGGTACACCCTAGATGTAACATGGCACATAGAACCCGAAGGACTCAATGTAAGCCACTTAGCATATCACAACATAAAGTAAATAGAAATGATGCGGAAATTTTAAAACTTTTCTTTACAATCGAAGTCTTTATAAAAGCAAGCGAAAGTCTATAATTCATTGTCTCAAACCATCTAATACAACTTGAATAACACTTTGGGATCAGCCCATACAAAAGGTCAAAAACATAAAATAAAGAAATAAAGGTAATGGTGGCTTTATCCTTGATGCTATGAGGAATCACCAAATCTTCAACTCCTTTGCACTTCTAGAAACCTATCCTCAAAAATGGAACTCAAAGTCGTCGGACCGTACATTTGATGAGAATGTAGGTAAAAGTATGTGTTAGTACAAAATATACTAAATAGGTTAGATAGCATGGCATCATAAGAGCATAACACAAGGGTTAGCCAACATAAAACATAAGTCATAAACTTACGACACAATAACATAATCATAAGCATAATCTCCAACATAGGAATAATATGAGCATATAATCCAATTACATAGAAAATACCACATATTAATAATCATAGTCCATTCTCAAATCCTCTTAACATAGGAGAAACTTCATAAGTAACCTTTAAGTCATACTTGTGCAGTGCATAGATGAGACCTCATAATCTCACCTAGGCTAAGTACCACTTTTAGGCCATCATACCGCTTTATCATATTTGATCTCATCCTTTAACTTACTACTCATAGACAAGGGAATCTCTCACCTTTAGTCAATCATATCATGGAAGGCAACTATAGCAACAATCCATCTAAACATACATCATACAAGAGAAACACTTCTTAGGTAACCTTAAGTCATACTTGTGCAATGCATGGATAAGACCCCATAATCCCATAATCCTACCCATAATAAGTACTTGTTTAGGTCATCATACTCATACTTCTTGGTTGGAGACTATTCCCCCTCATAAAACCTTAGAACACTATGAGGTACTTCCTTAAGCACATCTTAGTCCATTATTAGGTTGAACACTATGAGACACTCCATTAAACATATCTTAGTTCCTCATTAAGTTGAACCCTAGGAGATACTTCCTTAAGTATATCTAGATTCATCATTATCTTAAACTCTATGAGATACCTCTCTAAGTATGTCTTAGTTCATCATTGTTTTTAACTCTTAGAGATGCTTCTTCAAGCATGTCTTAGTTCATTCTTACATTGAGCACTATGAGATGTTTCTCTAAGCATGTCTTAGTTCATTAATGCTTTTGAACACTTCGCAATACTTCTTCAAGTATGTCTGAGTTCATTTACTCTTGGAACACTGTGAGATGCCTCTTTAAGTATGTCTTAGTTCATCTTTTGAACACTACGAGATACCTTTTTAAGCACATCTTAGTCCATTGGAAACGGAGATTGCTACTAGAAACCCGAACTCCACTAGGTGAAGGCTTTCATCTCATGAGACCTAATTTGGGAAAACCCAAACTCTACTATGTGAGAGTTCCCCCTTTACCTTGGATAATCAGGACATCAACTAGGTGTGGTTCTCCTTTCAACTTAGATCCCGGACCCTACCTTATGTGAACTTCCATCTCATTGTTAATATCCACTTGGGGTGAAGCATACAATCCTTAGCTTACTTATTAAGTCTTACTTAACATTCATGTCTCGTGGAAGGATGTCCTAGACAATCAATCCATGTTCAAGTGATTCTATCACTTCATGCATTCAAGCATTTATAAGATAGACTAGGTAGGTAAAGGCCTTCTACCACAATTCTATCCATTAGTCTTCTATTCTCACCTAGACCTTACTCTCAAAGCCTTAACATACATAATTCATCATATTAGCTTTACTCTCAAAGACCTAGTGATCAACATTGATGACTACAAGCCTTACTCTCAAAGTTTTACCTCTTACAATCATCATTCATACCTAGATCACAAGGCAATCTAGTCACAAGCCTCCTCTTTAAGAAATTCGAGGTATAACTCATCATAAAGGCTCAATCTCAATCACTACTAGTCATGATCCATCATACAATCTTTAATCTAATTCAATTCATGTTTACATACTTCTATTCTTGAACAATTAATATACATATCATCAATTCTAGAAGATCACTTATGAATCCTTAATTTCACTTCACAAGGCATAAACCCACATTCTTCAATTTCATCAATTAGACTAGGGTTAACCATGGAAAACATATAATTTCATCATAATATCATGATTAACTACTAATTCAATCATAAACAATCAATACCCACTCAATTGGGTCAACATACAACATAACCCACAACCTTGAAGAAACCTTAACTAGAATTGGGAATTTTCTTCATCAAATTAGGGAATTCTAGGGGGCTCCATGGATGGAATAATCCATGGATGAATAAGATAACATACCTTGGATATAAATCCTAGAAAATCTTGCAACAATGGAGTCTTGTTCTTGACCTAGGCTTCAAGCTTTGTCTTCTTCTTTAAGTTTTAGAGAGAGAAATATTTGAGAGGAGAGAGCATTTGGGGATTTGATTTGGGTTTTGGGAAATAATGACTTATTTGGGGTGGTTAAAGGGTTAAACTACTTTATATAGGTGTACAAAGTCTAAACAAACCGACCCCACTTAATGCTTACTTAAAAGGAATTTCCCATTTAGCCCTCACTTAGGTAGCATGGTGCCAGGGACCACGCTCATGTTCACGAGCCGTCGAGGGTACCACGACCCATGAAGGTGCCCGTGGTCCCTTGATCAGTAGCCATGATTCCTTGACAAAAACCCCCAAGGTGAAGGCCACCCCACGAGCCTTCCCACGAGCCATGGTCTTCACCACTGACCGTGAAGTGGCTCGTGAAGGTGAGCTAACCTTAGTGTAACACCCTGAAAACTAATAGGATTAACTAGAGCTCGTCATAAGGGTTAAAGTCATAAATTTAGCTTCCAGTACTTAAATTGAGGGGTTTAGGGTTAAAACGTCAAGGTACGACCCCCCAAGGACCAATCAAGGGTCCTTGAGGAGGACCCTAACATTTTTGCCCAAGACCTTGACCTACAGCAGGACCCACACCCCGTGGTATGGTCTCGTGGGTCAAGGGCCAACATTTGGAGTTGCAGATCCCAACCCACTCCCCACCAGTACGGGTCGTGGGTCATTCCACGCCCCGTAGGTGGTGGTCGTGGATGTGGCCTGTGAACTGCTCCAATGGGCGGTTAAGGCTAGGGATTTTTAGGTAATTTCCTTATAAGTTAGTATTAAGTGAGGTCATTTTGTATAGTTTTAATACACCTATATAATTATTTTTAAGTCATTAAACAACTCATTCACCTCATAAAATCCCAAAACCCAAATCAATAACCAACTTTCCCCAAATATTCTCTCTCTAGAACTCCAAGGAAGAAGAAGAAGAAAGGTGAAGCTATGGTTGAAGAATCAAGCTTTTCTCATCAAATTCGTGAGAATTCTTCAATATGGTATGGTAGCTCTTCATCCATGGACAGAATTCATCCATGGAGCCCCTCCAAAACCCCCGATTTCTAAGCTAGAAAACCCAAAAGCTAGGGTTTGACTTCAATCTCATGGATTCCTTTCAAATTCATTTTTGAATGATTGAATTATGTTTTTTTATGGATATATTGATGACTTTATATGATTTTAAGTTGAATTCCCCAAGAATCCATGAATTACCCTGTTTTTCCAATTTGGATCTTAAAGTGTGGGTATTGATTGATGCAAGTAGAAAGTGATAGAATTATTCTTGTAGTAATTGATTTATTTGAATTATTTTATCATTCATATCTAATGTATTAATTCTAGATGTCTTGATGAATCATGATCTATGGTCTTTGAAGGGAAAATTAAGAGAATTATGCATGATTATGAAATTTATGTATATGCTTTATGAACACTTTTAGAGTAAGTGATTATGATTAAGATAATGTTGTTGTGTTGATTGAAAGGCTATTCTCAATTATACACCTATGAATGATGATGACATGTTGTTAAAGGTTTTCTCACATATGGGATTCTTAGGTTGAAACGCATGATGTTGGATTGAGTGTAGATACATTTTTCCATAAAAATGAACTCAAGTAATGTTATGATAAGTTCTCCGTGGGGAATAATGATTAGCACCGAGTGGATATTGATATTAGATGTAAGCCCATACGTGAGTTGAGGGGGGGTTTCTAAAAGTAATCTCTTGAGATGGATGCCCATACGTGAGTTGAGGAGGGGTATCTAGTAGAAATATCCTTAGCCCATAACTATGTGCCCACATAGGTTATTAGTTAATGGATCCACCTAAGCTAAATTAATGGTTCTACCTTAGGCAAGTAGGACACCCTTTTCGGTGTGGGTATCACCGGATTCCATGTTTAGCTCACATGGTCTATGTCGGTTAAGCCTTACCCCCACAATGAATTATTATGAACTATGGCTCCTCAAAAAGCACTACTTAGTGTGGGTGGGAGTATGGGATCGCATTTATGCATTGCACAAGTAGACTTTGAGAGTGGTAATGGTGTGTTCCTCTTATGTTATGAAGGTTTATGAAAAGATGTATGCTTAATGTGGATTGTTGCTATGAGTTGTTTTCCTTATCTATTAGTATTAAAATAACAATGAGATCAAAAAATGGAAAGTATGATTATGGTGGTCTAAAAGTGGTACTTAGTATAGATGGGATTATGGGATCTTATCTATGCATTGCACAAGTATGACTTAGGGTTACTTATGAGATGGTTTTATTATGATATAATGATCTAAGTATTGACTATGTATATGAACTATGCCTCATGATGATTAATGTTTACATATGTCTATGATAGAGGTTATGCTTATGATTATTTTGTTATCCTTTATGCTAGGATGACCTATATATGAGTTATGTTTATGAGTTACGTTTCCAACTATTTCTATAATGATGTTCAAAATTGGCATATAGCATGGTTTTCAACCAAAATGTCCTTTTTAGCATGTTTTCAAGGTTTTTATGCATTGCTAACTTAGTGCATTTTTTTACTAACTCATATTTTCCTACATTTTCTACAAGTGTAGGGTATGGTTCTTAAGGCGATCTTCTTTTGGTTCAAGCTTGGATCGACTATTCTCCTAGCTTGTGGTAAGTCCTCAAGATTCGAGGACGCATGAGTCATTTGTAGTTCCTTTCTAGTTATTTCATTTTTGGACTATATTGTAAGGGTTGTGTCCCTATTTTGATTCAAAGATTGTATTAGATGGATAATTGAGACAAGTCTAGACTTCAGCTTGCTTTTATAAAAGAGTTTGATTGTATGGATAAAGTTTTAAATTTCTGCATCATTTCTGTAACACCCCATGTCCCCCATCGTTTGTATGAACAACTTTGCATCGACGAACCTATTATGACTTAGGAGAATAAGGTCATGATCGAGCCTATGGATCAGGGGTCCAAGAATGTATACACATAATGTATTAAGCTAAGGTTAAAGTGTTTAGATTTGGGCAAAAATGAGGAATTGAATTAAGTAACCTACTAGCTTGACCTATGTGCTTCACCTAGTAGCTTGACCTATGTGCTTCACCTAGTAGCTTGACCTATGTGATTCACCTACTTGCTTAGATGTGCTACTTGCTTAAGAGCCACCTACGTGGTTTGAGAAATATTCTAGAAGTGGGACATAAAGGAAGTCCATATTATATATGTATTTAAGTCAAGGAAGGCTGCATAAGAAGACCATGTGAAGGAGGGACCCACTTTAGACAAATGTTTCAGGAATACTTCAAGGTTAAGCAGCCTAGGGCAGTTGAAGGCCTTTTAAGGTCAAATGTTAGATCTTTTTTTTCATTTTTCACTTTCTCTTCAAAATTTTCTCTCAACCACAACCAAGAACGTCTCTCCTCTCTCTCTCTCAATTCGTTCATGAGGTTTTCATACCAAAACAATACCCTCTCCTCTTAGCTTCTAGAAATTTGAAGGTTTACTTCAAGGAGATTTTTAAAAAGAAGAAATCAACAACTATTGCAGCCAAGTTTTCTTTTTGGAATTCAACAAAATGGGGCTGGAAATTTCTCTCCAATTAAGGTAATAATTCTTTCTCCTCCTACTATTGTAGATGAGATTATATGGGTGTCCAAAGTATGTTTAATGGGTAGGGCTCATGGTACAATGATCAACAACAGTGAGTCCAAGTTTTTATTTATTATTATGGGAAGGTTTGGGGCATCCTACATGTGCTGAATCTTGGAGTAGTATTGGGTATATGGTTGAACTAATTGGTGGTAAAGGACATTACTTTATACCTACATGCTAGTGAGAGTGTTGTTTATAAGTATGGGACAGTTGGGTGTTGAAATATCATTCCTGAAAATTGTGGAGTTTTACTCACGGTAGGTGTTTGAGAAAATGTCGTAGTGGCCTATTTCATTACATATTGACCCTATTGTAATGTAATATATTTGTATGTTGTATATTATCATTTGTAGTGTTGGTTGGCGTTAATAGAAAGTCATCTAAAGTTTTTTAGGTGAAGAAATGAAGGTTGTAGTGATACACCATTTAAATTGAGGATTGTGCATGCTTGTAACCCATTATGTGTCTACTTACTGTTTTGAGTATTTTAAAGCCAGAGAAGTGCCAGGATACCTCATGAGAAGGTCGTGTATTATGTAGACATGGTGATAAGGCAATGTGTGAAAAGGGCACCCTTGAGTAGAGGGTTTGCGAGCTTGCTTCCCGGCTAAGGTTTTGCAAAGGCTGAATCAAGGTAATACATAGTACTGGTTGGGAGACAAGGTATGTAAGGCTAAAGAAACTCTTCCGTTGTTAAGGAATGAACCCTTGTCACATGTATCTCTTATATAATTAAGATACTAGATTACATATTTAAAGAGTGTTCATATGTTTGATACACATTTTGTCCATACACTGCCTAATTGCTTCAATGGTCCATTTGCTCATATATTTCATTTACTCAAATGATAACATGTTACTTTCATTGGATACCACTCCCATTGTATTTAGTCTATAATGTTACCTCACAGAATATTTACTGGTCACATTATACAATTCATATGTTGTTAGTTGGAATACACTTGTCCCTAATTTGAAGCTGCCCATGTGCATCATTAGTTCCCATGTTCTTGTACCATTTCATTTCATATCATCTACTAAGTATTTAGCTATTACATCTTCTTATTGAGAGATTTCTTACCTCATTGTTTGAGGAGTTATATGTCTTCACTTGATATACACATAAGTTTCCATTTGAAATGTTTAAATGTTCATTGTGCCATTTAAGCTCTAAATAATACAAATGTTACATTGCTACTGATGTTAATGTTGCTGCCTCAAGTGCATATTCACAAGTCTTCTACTACTGGTCCATAGTTCCAAATCTCAACAATGATTATGACCACTAAAACAACAATCTCAAAAGAGTTATGATCATCAAAAGAACAATCTCAAAAAGAGTTATGAATATCAAAACAACAATCTCAAAGATTAAAGAATCTAAGTGAAGCAATCTGTATAATCATGGGTGGCAGCCCAGGGGAAAATGCCTAGCATGGGTCGATCCCAATTGGTATAGAAGGGTGGCAGCTCAGGGGCGAAAGCCTAGCATGGGCCGATCCCAATTGGTATAGAAGGGTGGTAGCTCAGGGGCGAAAGCCTAGCATGGGCCGATTCCAAATTGTGTAATAATGAGGACCGCATCCCAGGGGTTAAATTGCTTAGCATGGGTCATCCTCTTCTACCACTGATCAGCTGGTCATATGTATCACATGCCTTATAAAGATTATAAATAAACAAAGAGTCAAGAAAAGAGTAAAATGTATATTTATCTAAGTATAATAACGTATCATATTACCAAGTATTAATAATCAAATCCAAAGGTAATCTATTAACGTGGTGAGAATGGTAAAACATGGTGTGGTGATTCTAAGGGTTGTTCATTGTATGTATTCCAAATGAGTGGTTTGCTCGGTCATGTGATGGTATCAAAGTTATGGCACCGAGAGGCGTGACAATTTCTATTATCTTATGTTATGATATGCTAAGGGGCTTGTATGAGACCCTTCGGGGTTGAGTACGCCGTGTTACATCTAGAGGTACCCTTTGGTCTTGACAAACTTGGTAATTAGAGCACAAGGTTTAGAATGATTCTAGGATGATGTCTCATAAGTGACATCTAGTAGAGTCTTGTTCATGATGTGAAGCGCACCACATTTATGAATGAGAGGCTACAAGATGATTAGGAAATCTCACTTCTTCATTCTATAGGTCGTGCCATAGAGTTTAACTGTATAAGGTCTTTCTCCTTATTCGATGGTCTTCAGGATATAACTACTCAAAGGGCTTATGTGTCACGACCCGAGAGCACCCCCTAGTCGTAACACCGCGTACTCGACCTCGAAGAGGTCTAATACAAGCCTCTTAGCATTCATAACATTCAATATAGAAAAGAGTGCGGAATAAAAAAACCTTTTAATCCTAAAACATAAGACTCAAAGGTCAACATCTTTAAAAACAATCTTTATACGCAAGCGGAAGACTAATCTCACATGGCCATCCTTAGACAAACATACCAGATAGGGTCACGGCCCTTTACACAATAGAAAATACTAAAGTCTATTACAGAGTGTCTTGAACATAAAGAACTAGAAATATAGAATCCTTGTCCTCGAACATATGAGGACATACCAAAAGATCTTGAGAGAACTCTAATCCCAAGCTTCAACTCTAAGCCAACTCAATCACATTCCCGCACCTACACTTGTAGAAAATAGAGAAAAGTATGGAGTTAGCACAATTAAGTACTAAGTATGATGACCATGCAAAAACATGCTTTTAAAACGGACATTTTTGGTTGGAAACTCATGCATATGCTATTTGAGAAAATCTTTTTAAGTCATGAACAAATAAGGCATAATTTGCATCACAACCAACATATAAAGCATTTACTTCACATTTATACTTCACCTCAAGTAATGATGCTTCACAATTATCAATATGCAACACATAACATGTACACCAAGCAGGATACAAGTTAACATCCTAGGATCTCTATCCAAAGTCATCCTAAGACACACTTGAGTGAGACATGAAGTGGCCGCCCATACAACCTCATTCATACACCCCTAAGTGTTCCTCAAGGCGACTATAGACAAGAACTTTGACATCTCAATATAGCATGATAAGTAGTTCATTTCCTTGGTATAAGAGAGACATGCAATATATTATAAGGATATTCAAGTCAACATTCTTCTTTGGAGACATTTAGGATACATTTATGCATTTAGAGTAGCCATTAAGGCTTAGGGAACTCACTTTAGTATCTTCAAAGCCTACTCGTGCCATGTGTAGATAGCATCCCATATTACTACCTACACGTTATAGAATTTATCCAATAACTAGAGTGCACATCCCACATGATGGGAATAGGCATTAACCGACAAAGACCACACTAGCTAGGCATGGAATCTGGTGTCATAAGATCCCACACCATGGAGGATGTTTTACTTGCCAAGGGTAGAACTAGTACACATCCTATGTAGGCACATGGTTTAGGGGATACCCAAAGAAGTTCATTGTGCCCTAACCTCATGCTCGGAGAGGGCCACCATCTTAACCATATCCACTCGGTGCTTAGCCTTATTTCCCATAGATTAGTTTCATTCCCATATATGTACTAGAGAGGGCACCATTATTAGGTCTAGCCGATCCATAGTACTTCTACCAGGAAGGGCATCACAAAGGATCTACCGATCAAGGTTCATTAAGGATAGCTCATTGACTTTCTTAGAGAGGGTTTTCAACCGTTCCAGTCCACCAACTCTAAGTCTATCATTTCACACAAGAAAAAGGTCATCACCATAAGGTCCACCACTTCAAGGTTTCACATTCATTTAGGGGTCTAGACTTACTCATGAAAAGGGTACTATGCTTAGGTCTAGCCTATTCAAGATATAGCCTAGAATGCCTCTTTAGTCATTCATAGAAAGGGCACCATGCTTAGGTCTACCAATCCATGCTCAATTAGACACGTAAGTCAAAATATCACATTCAAGAAGAGGTACCTAAGTCTACCAAATTAAGAGACAACCTCATCATATAGAGACCTTTCATAGTCTAACATCATCACTTATCAACATTAAGAGAGACCACACTTTCAATCACAATGTTACACACTTGACACAAGATCACCTTGAGATCCCATGAACACCTTCAAATTTGTAACGACTCGAGAGCACCCTCTAGTCATTACCGGCGTATTCGACCTCAAAGAGGTCTTATACAAGCCCTTAGCAATCATCATAACATGTATCATAGAGTACAATCACGAAAAATTTAAAACTTTTACTTTGGAAGTTCAACTTCACTTCATATATGAAAAATAGAATCTAACTTCGTCACAATGCACCATCTAGACATAGAAGTATCGAAAATGGGACTTAGCCCTTACATCAATAAGAA
>JAJOOR010031954.1:0-10693 GCA_036250505.1 Solanum acaule | reverse complement strand
TAAGAATTCAATAAGTAATCAGTAATCAAAAAGTCAATTTTGGTTGTTACCAAGATGAGAGAAGTAACTAGGGTATACGTGTTCCCCACAAGCTCATAACGTAGTAATCCTAGTAATAGCAATTCTTTCCTAGTGTACTACATGCAAAGTGATAAGTTAGGTATCTCTAAATCCTTGGTCCGGCATCTAGAGAATTTCACCACGCACCTTGGTCCGGCTACGTGTGTATTATTTACTAACCCTTACCTTTACCTCATATTAGACATCACATCGAAGTTTGGCTTAGTTATTACTTCATACCAAGCGACACTTAGCCTATTAGATAGTATCACACAAAATCTATGTCGATAATTCTTTTCTTGTTGATTAACTCCTTGGTCCGGCAAGTAGCAACAAGGCGAGTTTTAACGTTTGCATCTGCTAAAAAGACTTCCAAATGAAAGAATTATCAATGCATGCACAACACTATTCAAGAATTGCTTATTTACTATTCATACTTTGTTAATCGCTCATGGTTCCCACAACCCTAGTTGTGGAGTTTAGTTACCCATAATCATATGAACACAATTCATTGTTTTAGATGAACGAATTATGAATTTACATAAGAAGAATAATAAACCCATAAATTCAACTTGAATTGCAACTCCAAAATCTTCAAAATGATCTTAGGAAATTAATAATTGCTAAAGTGCAAGTTAATCTCCCAAGTCAAGAACTAGAACAAAAGTAATAAAATCCAACCCCCAAAAATGAGGTTTACATACCCTATTTATAGAAAACAAGTCCTAAATAAATAGGGAAACAAAATAAGGAAAGGTTGTTCAAGCACGCTTCTTCATTCCACGATACTGACTTACGGACTGTCAATGGATCCATGGTCAGTGAGTCCCTTCCTTCTGCCAGGACTTAGAAAATATTTCAGCTTCCAAAAATCAGCTTCTCTGAAGCAAACGACGGAATTGTAATACGGACCGTTTCAATCCCTCTCTATGGCTCCATAGTTAGAATCTTCAAACATGAGGTACTAGAACCCCCGCAGTATCAATCTATAGATCAACAGTACGGTCCGTAGATCAATCTATGGATCGTCAATGCTCACCGTGGTTCCACACTTGGTCAGATTTCCCGGATTTTCCTTACATGCCTTGCCGCTGATCTACGACCACCATCTACGGAGCGTCAATGGACCTACGGTCCGTAGATCACCTCCGTAGATGCCCTTTTCTGCATTTCTTTCAGCTGTCTCTTTACTTCCGCGCCTGAACATCTTTCCTGTAAAATATGATAAAAAACACATAAAAACCAATGCAAAAAGGCCCTAGACACACACAACTTGTAAGTGAAATGTATTAGAAATACCGTAAACTCACGGTATATCAACACCCTCAACTTAAATTCATTGTTTGTCCTCAAGCGATGCACTAAGACTCTAAACGACACTTGTATAGAAGCAAGCATTTCAAGCACAAGCAATCACATGGCTCTCTAACTTTCTGGGTGCAAAATTTGTTCTTTAGACTCGACAAGATAATTCATGCAGATCAAACCATGACAACGATCGACCAACCAACATACAACATACACTATTTTACTATCACCAAAGTACCAACATTCTGACAATGCAACTAGTGCCCTTACTTCAAACGAAATCCCTTTTCTTTCACACAATGACTATGACTTTGATTACAAGGATTCATTCAACACACACACTCAGAAATAACTTCAAGTACAGTTATTGCTCAGTACCATAGGCTTGCCCTTATTTTCACTGCTTAGACTCTCCAAACTAGACTCTAGGATCACTATAGGACTTTCTTGGATTGTAATGTAGGCTCAGGGTCAGGTGTGGTACATTTGGGTACTTCTTAGTGACTTTCTGCCCTCCTTGACATTACACTAGGCTTTAAACCTCTTTTTGCCCTAGTTTTTCCATTTTCTCGTTTTACCTTCTTTCCCTTGATTTTCTTCAACCATGGGTGTGACTTGAGACTTTGTAGTTCTTTGGTTTTATATATATATATATATATATATATATATTTATTTATTTATTTATTTATTTTTCTTTCTTTCAACTTTTTCTTGCATTCCATTCTTTTCTATAGCTTTCAACAAGTCACATCATTTCCTCTCTTTTTCAACATCAAACTCTTTTCATACCCATTTTTCTTTTGGTTTCCTCTTTCATAGCCACCCTCAACTTATGGATTCTCCATTGGTTGAGGTGCACATGTCGGGTCAGGGCCAAGATTGAGGTTACTTTTTACATTAGCCACCCTCAACTTAGGCTTTTTGCCTAAGTCGAGGTGCACATGTCCAAGGAGGGACCAAGGCCAACGTAGTCGATTATGGGAAGATGAGTTTGGGGTTTAGAAAGAAATGGTCTAATTTTTAGGCTCAAAGCATTTGGATCAAAGGGAGCATTTATTTCATTTGGTTGGATCCTTCTTTTAGGAAATTTGTGGACTTATCAGAATAAGGGCCTATGATCACTTCCTAGCCTCTAGAGTGAATTGTCTTAGCAGGACTAACCGGGCAAGTTCTAGTTTTGCACAAAAACTGTTTGAACAATAAATAATTCTCACACACTCTTGGCACATAGTTTCATTATTAGATGATCAGATTACCCAGTTCAAGTATCAGCTTAAGTCATGCCATCAAGTTGATTCATTATCATGTCATCCTCAGAGCCAACACATTCAACTTATCTTAGCCTACAGATTCTAGCACACATCACAAAATTTGGACGGGTAGCATTTTTTCATAAGCCATCATGCTTCATTCTTTTTCATGCTTCTACACATATGATCCTAACACATGCCGATTCAACAGAAATTAAACAATTTCTTGGGGAAAAAGAACACAGGCAAGAAAACCCGAAGAGAGGATTTATGAGAGTTGGGTTATTCAGACTTCACCCTATCACTCACAATCCATTTACACCACCCCTAACAAAAATAAATGTGATTTTCCCCAATGCATACAAAAATAGTAAAAGATAATGGATTGGGTGAAGCAAACCTGTGGTGCATAGTGCCGAAGAATCATCAACTAGCGGATAGGTCCGGTTTCCCGAAACCCGTTGGAACCATACTTGGGTCACCCTCAGTAGTGCCCACATCATCAATCATGTCACCCTCAGTAGTGCTCTTGGTCACTCTAATCGCACCATCAGTGGTGCTCACAACGTCCCTCACAACAGGCGGGACTTCTACAACTGGGGCAAAACTCGATGCCCCTGTAATACTCTCACGCTCCCTCTGCTGGCGCAACTCATCATCTATAATCGAGGCCCTCCTAGCCTTCTTCTCCTGCCTACGCTGTCTCTTTTGGGATTTTTCCTCCTCAGTGCGTCTAGAACAATGCCTCTTACCTTTGGTATGTGTAGGCTCAAGCCTCTCCTTGGCGGTCCCACTGAATAAAGCATACAGCACCGTATCATCAGCTAACACAATAGGTGCTGCCTGAGGCTCAACTGTAGGGGTGGCAAGAATGGCATCAACGTCGGCCCGGAGACTGGCTAACTCGGCTTTAAAAGAGGATAGATCTATGGCTGGGGCTGGTCGCTTGAGGACTCGCAATTCAAAGGCATCGAGGAGCTTATTTATGGCCTTGACCTTTCGGTCCATCATGCCTTCCATCCTTCGCTCCATTCTAGTCTCGAACTCGGCTATCGAATTTTGCATCCAAGGCTGGATATGATGCAGCAATGTAGCCATTTGAGCCTCTAATTTCTGTACTTTGGCCAACGGGACAACAATAGCTCCTAACTATGGTGTGGACCTGGACGAGCTAGGAACCCTACTAGCAGCCTGGGAAGAGGAGGCTGGGACAGTATCGATGTGCTCTGGAATAATGGGGTCATCGCCCTGTGCCTGCCCCACCATGTCTCCAAGATCAGTGCCCAAGGGAAGTACCTCAACTTGGGGCTCTCTGTGAGGTGCTGCCACATTTGCCACATCACGAATAAGGCCTATATCCAAAGTCCCAGTACGGTGGACCAACCTTTCACCATGCCAGATAGGCACTCCAGAGTCCCTGCACAATTGGAAAATCAAACATGGAAAGGGGTAAGTAGTAGAGGTCTTGAATGCCCTCTCGTGAATCTCTGCCAGTAGCATGCGGGCAAAGTCAATCTCCACTCCTGCTACCAATGCTGCAAACATGACACTCTGTCCCATGTGAGTTGGTTGTCAGCTTTTGTCGGCGACACCCTGTTACGCACCAACAACCAAAAGAACTTGGCTAAAAAATTCAATGTGGCCTTTCAGATACCCAACCGTGGTGTGGTGACCCACTCCGCATGCTGACCATCTGCAGCAATGTACTTAGCCAACCATAGTATAATAGCCTCTCGCTGTTCAGCATTCCTCTGGAAAGCGCCGCTAGGTACGATGTCCCATATGTATTCAAACTCCGTTGTGTTTAGTGACCAAGAGTGACCTATGGTAGGGCCATAAAGAAAGAGGCTGATGGCGGCATGTGATATGTCTACCAGACAACCCTGGACCACAGTGGAAGTGAGAGGATCTTGGGCTAAGGGCTTTGACTGCTTTGAGATCGAACCACGGAGAGTGGCAGCATAAGAGGCGTAGAACTCCCGCACAATCTCCTCACTATAAGTCCCTGGGTCTCGAGCCATCCAATCATACTTGTGAAGGTTAAAAAGTCGATGGATATCAGGGATAGTGTGCAAGCTGCCTGTGAGGACTCTACGTTCCTCTGTAATAAGTCGGGCCATCTTCTCTTTGTCATTTTTCATCTTAGTATCCTGATAAATCTGCCATTGGCCCTCAACACACCATCTGTTTGGCTTGCTGGCCACTGGAGTAGGATCCTCATTCCTTGGTGCTGGTACTGACTCCGAGCTAGTGGCCTCATCAGACAAGGCTGCTTGTTCATTCTGGCCGGACCCTGTGGCTGATTTAGCATCGGACCCTGAAGCATGGGCAGATTCGGACCCTAAAGCATGACTAGACTAAGAGCCCGAAGCATGGGAAGATTCGGAGCCGGACGTAGACCCATTAGCTGAACTGGAAGCAGCCCTAGTTGGTGACCCGATCAGTGTGTGCTCCTCATCAGACTGGGAGACAGTGACTACGTCGGGAATCACCTTTCGGGGGGTGCCTTTGGTGGCTCGGGGTACAGTGGGAGAACTCCTTGTGTTGGGAGGAACGTATATTGGATCTTTTTCTGTGTCTGTGTCCTCATTGATTAACTTGAAGCTAGGGGCAACAGATTTTGACTTGCCTTGCTTTGAGTAGGTGACAAGCTTCTTGGGTGTCATCGTACCTGTGAAAGCGATATTAGTGCCAAAACTAATTATAAACATAGTCAAAAAAAAATTAGAACTAAAAATGAACAGTAACAAAGACCCAAAAAAATTTCAGACAGTGGCTGTAGTGGTCATCCACGGAGGGAACCTACGGTCTGTAGACTGATCTACGATCAGTAGATCAGATGACCAAGAATATTGGTCGCAGATGGAAACCACAGATGTACAGAATGGTATGTAGATTGATCTACGGACCGTAGTCTACATTTGTGGTTTCACACTTGTGAAATTTTCAAGTGCATCCAACCACGAACCTGATCTACGATCCGTAGATTGATCTACGGTCCGTAGACGGGGTATCATAGATGTGATCTGTGCCATGTTTCAGCCATTCATTATTTTCAAGTCCACATCTTAGACCATTTTCAACAATGTCCTAGTCTAACCATGCATTTCAACATTGAATCATGCTAGTTTGTCACTCTCAGGATTTCGATTAATCATTTTAACAAGTATTTAATACAAAGTTTGGAACCCTAAGTCGAAACTTACATTTAGACTTATAATCACATACAACAAGGCAACACAATCACTATCTATCGTTCCAAGGGTATTGTAATTTCCAATTTTATCATGCAATTTCATCTAACAAGTACCCAAGGTCAAGACCCGATCCCTGACTTTCTTTAATCTATCAATGAATCAAAATTCAAAGTGAGGAGAAAGTCTATTACCTTACAGCAACGGGAATGGGGTGATTGTGTGATGATAGACGCTTTCAAGGCAAAAAACAACTTCTTCGTTACTAACCCAAATGCCGGACCCTTTTGTGGAATATGGAATGAGTAGTATTAGGAATCTGAAGGAATCGTGGGGATTATGGGGGAATGGAAGGGATGATTTTATAGGGGAGTTATGGAGTGATATAGGGAAGTTGAAGTGTTTGAAACGGTTGGGGAGTGAATGGAGGGAAGTGGAAATGATTTCAAATTAGGGGAATTTTAAATAAGAGGGTCCGGGTCGGGTCAGACAGAATTAGGGTTTTGGACCCACGAGACCCCGTCTACGGTCCAAGGGTCGATCTACGGTCCGTAGATTGGGACCGTAGATCAGTCTTACACATGGAAAAGTTTAGGGACTTACATGGAATCTACGGACACCATCCACGGTCCGTGAATGGATTGACGGACGGTCAATGGGGTCCGTAGACCTCTGCACCAAACCATTTTCTGCAGATTTTTCATAACGTACCTGCACATGTAGCAACCATTAGGTTATTCTTTTTACATTTTCTGGACACTTTTTAGACACGGACCTTATGCTAATTCTAGCCAACACTAAAAAAAAAAACTAAAACACCTATCTAAATTACTACAGAGGATCAACTAAACACAGAAACTGCTAGATGGAAAACAAAAACCTATCGTTGGCTAGATTGTACATCTTGGGTTGCCTCCCAAGCAGCGCTTGATTTAACGTCGTGGGACGACGCAGGCCCCTTGATTACTCAGACTTCATCAAGATGATAGGCCTCCACAATTTCTTGCACTCTTTCTGCGTTTCCCAGATAGATCTTGATCCTTTGCCCGTTAACCATGAACCTTGTTCCGTCACTATTCTCTCAAGCTCAACCGCTCCATGAGGAAGCACTTTTGTGAGAAAAAATGGCCCGGTCCATTTGGATTTGAGTTTGCCCGGAAACAAGCGCAACCTATAGTTAAATAGAAGCATAAGATCACCCACAACAAATTCTCACTTTTCAATTCTTTGATCATGATACTTCTTCATCTTCTGTTTATACAAGGCTGAACTTTCATAAGCTTTTAGGTGAAACTCATCAAGCATATTCAAGTCATTCATTCTTTGATTAGATGCAGCGCCCCAATCCAAATTTAGCTTCTTCATCGCCCACAAAGCCCTATGCTCTAGCTCTACCGGTAAATGGCAAGATTTCCCATATACTAGTTGGTAAGGAGACATACTTGTGTGAGTCTTGTATGCAGTGCGATAGGCCCACAGAGCATCATCAAGCTTCCTTGACCAATCCGTTCTATTGGCATTCACAATTTTTGTTAAAATCTGTTTAATCTCTCTATTGGAGACTTCAACCTGCCCACTAATCTGGGGATGGTAAGGAGTAGCTACATTGTAGCAGACACCATATTTCTCATGTAGCGCCTTGAATAACTTATTGCAAAAGTGGGAACCTCCATCGCTGATAATCGCCCTCGGTGTACCAAATCTGGAGAAGATATTCTCTTTCAAGAATGCAGTGACACTTTTACCTTCATTGTTGGGGAGCGCAACTGCTTCCACCCACTTCGATACATAATCAACCGCAACAAGAATATACTTCATCCCATGTGAACTCACAAATGGACCCATAAAATCAATGCCCCATACATCAAACAACTCTATCACCAATATAGGATTCATATGAAGCTCTTGCCTCTTTGAAATCCCTCCTTCTCTTTGGCAACGATCACAAGACTTGGCGAAATCATGAGCATCTTGGTGGATTGTAGGCCAGTAGTACCCACACTGCAAAATCTTATGTGCAGTTTGAATACCACTATGATGCCCACCAACAGGTGATGAATGACATGCTTCAAGTACACTCAACATCTGGATCTCGGGCACACAGCGACGAATAATTCCATCAGCATAACTACGATACAAGTAAAGCTCATCCCAAAAGAATTTTTTTACATCATGCATAAACTTTTTCCTTTGGTGAAAAGACAAATCCGAGGGCACAATATCGCTTGCCAAATAATTAGCAAAGTCTGCGAACCAAAGAATCAGATCTTGAGAAGCAGCCAATACCTGTTCATCGGGAAAAACATCATTAATTTCAGCCCTATCACCAAGCTTTAGCATAGCCTCTTCCTCTAATCTGGACAAGTGATCAGCAACTTGATTTTCAGTCCCCTTTCTATCTTTGACCATAAAATCAAACTCTTGCAGCAATAAGACCCATCTAATCAACCTCGACTTTGCATCCTTCTTTTCCACCAAATATCTCAATGTAGAATGGTCGGTATGCACTATGACCTTGGTACCAAGCAAATAGGATCAAAAATTCTCGAATGCGAAAACCACCGCAAGAAGCTCTTGTTCAGTCACAGTATAATTCTTCTGGGACACATTTAGAGCTTTGCTAGCATAGTAAATAGGGTGGAGAATTTTCTCTCGCCTCTGTCCCAATACCACAGCAAGCGCCACGCCACTTGCATCACACATTACCTCAAATGGTTGTCCCCAATCCGGTGTATAATGATAGGTACAGTCACTAACTTCTCCTTCAACTCTCCAAATGCTTTAAGACAAGCATCATCAAAATAGAAATTACACTCCTTCTCGAGCAGTTTGCACAAAGGATGTGCAATTTTGGAGAAATCTTTGATGAATCTCCTATAAAAACCTGCATGCCCAAGAAAACTCCTCACACCTTTTACAGAGATAGGTAGGGGAAGTTTTTCTATTACTTCAACTTTCGCTTTATCTACCTCAATGCTCTTTTCAGAAATTCGATGTCCTAGAACTATCCCTTCTTTCACTAAAAACTGGCACTTTTCCCAATGCAGCACCAGATTGCAATCTTCACACCTTTTAAGTACCTCAGCCAAATGATTCAAACATAGATCAAAAGTGTCACCTACCACAGAGAAATCATCCATAAATACCTCAATAGTGTCCTCCACCATATCAGAGAATATTGACATCATACAACGCTGGAAAGTCGTTGGAACATTGCACAACCCAAAAGGCATCCCTTTGAAGTTGAAAGTCCTATAAGGGCACGTGAATGTGGTCTTCTCTTGGTCCTCCAGAGCTATAGAAATCTGATTGTAGCCCGAATAACCATCAAGAAAACAATACCAACCCTTACCAACAAGTCTATCCAACATCTGATCCATGAATGGCATAGGGAAATGGTCATTTTCTGTCCAAGCATTTAGCTTCCGGTTGTCCATGCAGACTCTCCATCCAGTCACGGGCCGCATCAGAACAAACTCGTTTCTCTCATTAGGCACCACAGTAATCCCACCTTTCTTGGGCATACATTGAATAGGGCATACCCAACTACTATCTGCAATGGGATAGATAACTCCAGCATCAAACCACTTGATGATCTCCTTTTTAATTACCTCTTGTGTAAGTGGATTTAATCTTTTTGGTGCTCATTACTAGGTTGTGATCTGGCATGAGTTGGATTTTGTGGGAACAAATATCAGGAGGAATCCCAATAATATCCGCTATAGTCCACCGAATAGCTCGCTTGAACCTCTTTAACACAGTCACCAAGCACTCTACTTGTCTCGTATTTAGATCTACCGCAATGATGACCGGCAAAGTGTTATCTCTGCCCATGAATACATACCACAAATGTGGTGGTAGAGCCTTAAGCTCCAATTTTGGTGCCTCCACAATAGATGGTCTCGCTGGTGGAGACTCACGATTCTTTATGTCTAATTCATACTTCATTTGTTTTGACCAATATTCACACCTATCTAGTGCAGCTACCAACTCATCATACTCTTCAATACCATCACTATCGAAATTCATCATAACTGCTGCTAGTGCCTCAACACCGAGTCGCTCTTCAATTTGCACTTCTGTTCCACTCTCAACTCTATAAGTTATAGCATATACTGTTTGGAGCTCACCACTCTGCTTTATGGACCTACAAATATTGAAAGTTGCTTCTTCATTATTCAGTTTGAACCTCATCTGTCCCTTCTCCATATGAACCAATACACGACCTGTGGCAAGGAATGGTCTCCCAAGGATGATGGGAACATCAAAATCAACGTCACAGTCAAGAATCACAAAATCCGCTGGAAAGATGAACGACTCCACTTTTACTAACACATCATGGAGTACACCAATGGGCTTTTTCACTGTTCGATCGGCCATAAGTAACTGCATCGTAGTAGGCTTAGGATCCCCTAGACCCAACTTCTTATAAATAGACAATGGCATGAGGTTGATTCTCGCACCAAGATCACATAATGCCTTAGCAAAGTGTAACAACCCTATAGTATATGGGATCATGAAAGCACCAAGATCTTCCTTCTTCTGCACAAGAGATCTTGTAGCAATAGTGCTACAATGCTGCAATCTATCATCATCTTCAAAACTCACAGACCTTTTCTTTGTTACCATATCTTTCATAAACTTCGCATACCCAGGCATTTGCTCCAAAGCTTCTATCAAAGGAACATTGATGGAAAGCTGCTTCAACATAGTAATAAACCTGTGATATTTACCATCTTCAGTCTTCTTCACTAACCTCTGTGGAAAAGGTGGTGGAGGTCTTGGTATGGGGACCACTTTCTGAGATATCTCTGCTTCTTTCTCTGTCGCATTCTCAGACTCTTCTCTAACCTCTACCACATCATCTTCTTTTCTAATCTC
>JAJOOR010031953.1:0-12728 GCA_036250505.1 Solanum acaule | reverse complement strand
GAGAGTTGAGAGAGGAGTTAGGGATTTCACTCTTTCAGTTTAGGGATTTCAAGTCTGATTGGAATTTGGGCCATATTTGTGGGCTATGGGTAATGGGCCGTCTGGAGCATGGGCTGAAGACTAAAGTAATTTTAATTAAGGGTGTAAAGAACATATATATATATATATAAAATTTCGGTTTTTCGGTTAATCGATTTTCTTTAGCTAAAAACCGAAAACCGAACCGAAAAACCGAAATATTGAAATTTGAAACCGAAACCGAACCGAAAAACCGAAAAACCGAAACCGAAATTTAAAAAAATCCGGTTCGGTCGGTTTTTTCGGTTTTAACCATATTATGCCCAGGCCTACTGCCAAGTGTGGCTTCTTTAGCATCTGATGCATATTTCCAACCTGTATTATTCAGTTTGCAATAGAATTGCAAACTGCATTATGTCGGATCATGAAGTTTTGTCTGGTTGTACGAACTTTGTCTATTTCTATTCCTTTCCTTAGAATGTTGTAAATGTATGGTATGCGACATTTTTATTAGACTGGCTTCAAATCAGATTGATTCACCAATGACAAAAATTGTAGTCAAAATGATGGAATTTGGGGTATATGGTTCTTTGCTAGAGAATAAGCAGGATCATTTCTTTAATTCCCATTGAAATGGCTTAGAGATTATAAAATTAGGTCTTGGGCCTAACTCACACAAGATAGTTCAAAGTGAGGAGGATTGGCCAAGTCTGATAAGGAAACCACTCATCTCATTAACCTCTAATGTGGGAGCCCAACATTGGGTGAGATGAATTCTGCTATTATACCATGTAAAATTAGGTCTTGGGCAATCTTCCTCCCTTTGAGCTAAGCTTTTGGGGTGCCAGTTAGGCCCAATACCTAATTTCACAAGTTCACTGAATATGATCTTATTTTTTGTTCTTCACACCGTTTGTCTCTTTATGAAGACACTGAGATTAGTAAGAGCATGGCGGGTCTCAAATAGGGATGTCCCTTTTTGCCGAGATATATTTGCTAAATAGTTAGGAATACTAGTTATGTCCTTATTGGTAGATTCATTAGTGCTAATTTCTTTAGGTCAATCTTATCATTATTTACTTGCATATTGAGACTTATATTTGCACATAAACAATAAAGCACACAAGATTTTCTGTAAGCAATGTCACATATTAAAATGAGTAGAACACTATAACATCATATTAAAAATTAACAAAATATAAACAAAACACAATTCACGTATATTCCTCTTAACTTTCCTTGTTTTTCATTTGTGAAATGTATTTAAAATAACTTCATTAGAAATAATACCAAGTACTTTTTTTTTTTATATAGGGCACCAAATAATCACTAAAAACTCATTGTTCATTTGATTCCGCAAATCATTCTTTATCAATTTCATTGGCGAGAAAATAGATGAAAGGAAAAAGGAAAAGGAAAAGGAAAAGAAAGAAAATAGCATAACTCCATCCTTCTCTCAACCTCCAATAGTTTATTGTCCAGAGTCAACAAATGTTATTCTAGTCTAATATTCTATGTTTTGTCAACCTTCAAGAGGTCAGCGGTATGAACTGAATGGCTGGACATGTTCCTTTTGTAGATGAGGCGCAAAAATCTTAAAACAACAAATGAAGCTGCTAGCTTCAACCTCATGACATCTAGTAGAAAATTGAGGCACCTGACCAAATGAGCTGTGTAGCTCTTGGTTTCAACTTTCAACTGTCAAACGGTGTCATTTTTACTCAGTTTATCTACTTTATGTTTCTTCCTTTTCATTATACAGACATTTAGTAAAATTTTCCGGCGAAGCGGTATCATTTTACTCAATTTATCTAGTTTCTGTTTCTGCCTTTCAATTATATAAACATTTAGTAAAATTTTCCGACAAAGCGGTGTCAAATGACACCGCTTGGCTTAAGATGAATCCACCCCTGCACATAAAAATATAACACAAACAGATCGTTCCTCGTGTATAAAATAATTATATGGAGACATATATTCAAATTTGTTACTGTAGAAGTCCGTGATCTTGAATTCACATGCATAAAGGAATGAGAAATTTGATGGACCATTCTGTGCATTTAAGTAGTGAAGGGGTTGGTGTATAGATATTAGGCATTGTTGTAAGACCAGGTACCTAATGGTTATCAGTAGCCGTTTTGGTTTTACCAGAAGAATATTGTTCAATAGTCTTTTATGTTGTCTTGACTTGTACCGTCTTGTGCAGAAGCTTCAGTTGGATGATAAATTGGAAGGAACTTGTAAAAGGACATCTGATTCTGTTGGCCAGGCTTCCAAAAAGAAACAAGGGAACTTGTAAGAATTTCTTAAGTTGTAATTTCTGTCTTCCTTGTGGGCTTTCTCTAGTATGTGACCTATGCTAAAAGGTCTGACAATATTTTGTGCATTTCACAGAAAATTGAAGAAGGCATCTCCATCAGTTGTTCTAATCAAGAGCATTCCAACAAGTAAGAAAAATGGAACAGGTTTTGCTAAGAATTCTCTGAAGCCATCTCATCGACAGTGTCAGGCTCAATAATCAACCAAACATTGTTGTCTGATTACAAATTCATCTGTACCTTGCCATCTTTGGAATATTTAAGCATGCCATTTTCCAGAAACAAATACTCCATTGTATAAGATGCTGAGCGGAGCAGGAAGAATTGTATAAATACCACTCACTGTGCAGAGAATTATAATTGTACAATTTTTTGTTGATGTAACACACTGTTTTGCTTATTGGGATGCAAACATTTAAGCTATCATTGCTCAAAGTCGAATACGTTCAGTCAATTTTCTGAAAGATATAATTTTTCTTGGAGTTGTGAAGTTACTGATACAGGCTACTCAAACATTTGCAACAGCTGATAGGTAAATCTGTTTGAGGACTTTTGGCAATGTAACAGCTTCTTGGTTTGCCATCTATTCCCTATTTAATTTTTTTAGATACTAAGTACTCCATTGTTTTCTGTTGGCTGAGAGGGGAGTCGAAGACATGAATGAGTAAGGGTAACTAATGGTGTTTCTGTATGTCGTTTTGCATTTTCCTCATTTCTATTCTGAAAGAAGCACTTCCTTTTTCTCTCCCTAAACTTGTCGTGGAAGTGAAGTTTGGTGGTTTCAACTAGACATTGCTTAATCTTACTGATGAACATCATTTGTTGGAACCACTTTTCGGCGGATCACAGGACTATGTAGAATTGGACTATTATGGCCTCTATTTTAGCTTAATTTTTTTAAAGCATCAGTTGGGACTGCTGCGTTTTAAGTTTTTCTTGACTGGAAAATGTTGGAAAACAATACTTTGGTCCGGAGAGATTAGTAATGATTTATAACAAATGTTATTTTCTTAACGAGACAAGTAAATAAAATAGAGGCGTGTAATCATTTTTTATATTCAAATTACAAATGATAATAGAAGATTATTTCCTCATTTGGTTCTTGTTCTAATTTTACTATTAACAAATTACATTCAAATACATTATTATAGATATATATGTATATATTTTTCTTTTTGTTGTTTGGTCCTCCTTGTTTGACTTAGTAAAATACCATTAGTTAACAGTTGGACCATATTCTAGGAAACATTATTCAATATTATTTTGGTTAGATTAAATTCGAATTCATGTTATAAGTCTCACTTTGAGGATAAAATACTAATCAACAAAGATGATTTCTTACCTCGGGGGACTCAATCTAGATGTCTTACCGCTGTATCAATAAGAAACAATTCTTATTGATAATATTATCATGAGTTGGTTTACACACTCACTAGGACAATTTATTTTTTTATGTCAGTATTTACAAACGTGTAAAAATTGTTTGATATTAATGTACTTTGGCGCGCCTTGTATATCTAATTCTAACCCAAATGATAAAATAATCTAGTAAGTAGTAGTACTAAATTTGGTTTTTAACCCGTTACTAGTTGGAGAGTGACACTTTGGAGCAACAGCTTTAACTATCATCATCTACCTTATCGCCAAGCAACTGGCTGCAGTGCTGCCTCCTTTGCTACCATGTCGACGCCCACCAAATCTTTTCCTCTTTCGCCTTCTCCTTCCTGTTTATCTCGGGCTTTATCTCCCCCCATACGAACTCTCTTTCCTTCAGCGTTGCTCCCTTCTCAGAAACTCACATTTTCCCCACACAAACAAGATAAACTACCTTTACACTTTCTGGTTCCTCAAGATTCCACGCTTTTACTGCTCAAATGCAACGCCCTCGCCATCAACGGCAGCTCTACAAATTCTTTCGTCGATTCCGGTGAGTTTCCTTCTCTGAGGTCAAATATCAAACACCTAATGTGTTTCTATCATCCCCATTTCTTTGACTGCTCTTGAATGGTCTATTTTCTCTCAGGGGTGATGCTATTTTCACTCTTTCGAGAAATTGGGTTCAATGAGACTGATACTGAAGCACTTTTGGATGCCCACCCGGTAATTAGCCTGACGCCATTCGAATCCATACGCACACGAATTCATTCTTTGCAGTCCCTTGGGGTCAGCGGCCTTGCTCTTTCAAGATTGATTGTGAAAAGACCAGATGTTTTAACAGCTGTGGAAATTGATGGCGTTGTTAGTTTTCTTCTCAAGGGTGATTTGGAATTGGCAGGAAAAATCAAATCTTCACAGATTGAACATCTTTTTAACTCAACAGAACCAAGGTTTCTTGCAGGATTTGAAACAAAGGTTAGATTGTTACTCGAACTTGGGATTACCCAAGACACAATTGTTCACGTTCTCAACAATGCCAACTTAACAAAGGCATTTTGTCTCAAGTCATTTGAAGATATAGAAAGAATGCTTACTTTCTTGAACCGTTTTGGTGGTAGTGATTTAATCCTTCGCCGACCAGCACTTCTCAATTATGACCTCGATGCCCAGTTGATTCCCAGGGTAGGGTTCCTCTTGGAGCTGAGTGGGGGTGATGAGACCGGAACTGCAACTGTGTTGCGTAAGTTGCCATTTGTTGTAGCATACAGTGTTGATCACTTAAAAGATCATGTAGAGTTCTTGAAATCATATGCTGGCTTAAGTGAGGAGGAGATTTTTCGAATTGTTTTAGTTTATCCCAACATGTTTAGTGCCAGCAGGAAAAGGAAATTGCATCCTCGAATTGATTTTCTAAAGCAATGTGGGTTGAGTTCACATGATATATTCAGGTTCTTAATAAAAGCTCCTTTATTTCTAAGTCTGTCATTTGAGGGGAATCTCGCTTACAAGCTGGTCTTTTTGGTGAAGATTGGGTATAAGAAGAATACTAAGGAATTGGCTATGGCAATGGGAGCTGTTACCAGGACTAGCTGCAAAAATATGCAAGAAGTTATTGGCGTATTTTTGAACTACGGCTTGACTTTTGATGATATTCTGGAGATGAGCATGAAACATCCGCAGGTATTACAGTACAATCACGAGTCACTGGAGGAGAAGATGGACTACTTGGTTGAGGAGATGGGTCGTGAAGTTGGGGAGCTATTGGCTTTTCCTGCATTTCTTGGGTACAAGCTTGACGGAAGGATTAAACACAGGTACGAAGAGAAAAGAAAGATCTTAGGGGAAGGCATGTCGCTCAATAAACTCCTGAGTGTGTCTGCAGCAAGATTCTCAACAAAAAGCAAGAGGAAGCAACGAGTTCCTGCCGTTAGTGGCCTCGATGAGAGTGATGACTGATTGAAATGATTTTTGAGACATTATATGTTGTTATAATCATGTGAAAATCTCTATTGAATGTTAAACCCGAAGGTTTGATGGTTCCGTTAGATCAATTCAGTTTTGCGGATTCCTGGTTTTGTTCTTCTACCCAAGTACAGGATGTGCCTATGGACATATTTGCAGAGGAATGGAAGAAATATGGACAACGCCTTCTTTCATTGGCTGAGCATTGGATGTTGAGGTATGGGTGTTCTTCATGGCTGAGTAAGGACATGAATTTAACTTTTAGGCTGTCTTTCTAGAAAGGTTTGGTGAGCGTCCTTGCGTTATTCGTAAGTAGGGCTTCTTATGAACTAGTGATCGTACATTAGTGCAAGTTCTCAATACATACAACAGATAGTTGACAGCACATTGAAACTGCTATTCCTGTTGACGATGATGTACTACAGAGCTGCCAATCCCTTTGATATTGACACTCTTTAAAATTGTAAATCAGTATCATATATTGCAAATTCTGATTTATCTTATGCCTATATTTCCTTTTAAAATATGGTGCATATGTGCTTTTCAAAGACAAATTACACGGCTATACTAGGAAAAGACTGACATTGTGGATGTTGTTTTGAATTTTTTGTTAATTTAAGTGTCATTGTTTTCCGTGATCTGATCCTTGAAAATCGAGTTGGCCTCCTGATTCCTACTCTTCTTTTAGATTTGAACTGATGCACAAGATTGAATAATTCCTTGACTGTATGAATCATATTCTTTTGCTGGAGAAACAATAACCTTGTGGATTTTTGGCAGAGTAGCTGTGTTCCATATAAACCATAGATTCATCTCTTCTCCTCATCAAATGGGCTTATCTTAAGCAACCATGTCAGAAACATCATAAAACTGTGGCCATTAAGGTGGTTTCTTTATTTTTTTTGTTTGGATCTATCTTAATGTTGGCAATGGGTTTTCGGTGTTCATATAAAGTTCAAAACTCATTTCTCAACAGTGAAGCCTTACCCGCTGGACCTCTCCAGAGTAGTATATTTTGATGTCCATGGCAGAGATTTCATTGAAGATGTTTAGTAAATACATTTCCACCAAAAGTTGCTTGATTTTAAGTGAAGTCATTTACGAATTTGACTTATATGTTATTTTGATATCTTTTGGGAGGGTTTTATGTTGAGCACATTTTGACGTCTGTGCTGTGCATTGATCACATTCTTCTTCATTAACACATTGTTGTTAATATTGCTTCGGTCAACAAAGCCAGTTGTAAGAATTGCAGTAGTGCATGAACCCAGTTTCTTTGACATTGGTGTATGATGCCTTCAGAAAAGAAAAGGGAAAAAAAGAAACATGGTGTATGATGTCCTAACTAGTCTTGGTATTTCTTTTCTTTTGAAGATACTACACAACTGCTTTCTCTTTCTTCAACTAGATTAACTTCAATATCACATATAAACTTTGTTGCTGTATTTGCATGGACCTCTGTTGCCTGAAACGAAAATTGTAAACGATTAGAGCATCCTATGAGGACAACAATAGTTAGGGAGGATCCTGTAGTCTTGCTTTAACATTTGAACGTACTAACTGCTTGTTTCCTGAATAATCTTGGTTTTGAGTTGTATTAACTATTTAAATGAGTACTATAGAGAGTGGTTTAGTAAAGAGCAATTGTGAAAATAACTGTCCACTTATTTTTAGTCTGTGACTGTCTATTCAGCTGTGAAAATTTAGTTTACCTCTAATTTCTGTTTAGTCCATATTGACTTCTAACTAATTAAAATGATTAAAAGAAACTCTGCAGAAGATATGTTGGTTGATTTCTTGATCTCTCAAACAATCATTTCTGGATGAACATGAAGTTGTGATATTTCCCTCTTTCTGGTAAGCCATCTGACACATCCTTCCTTTTTCCCTTGAAAAAAATGAATCAGCACTTTAGTCTTTTGTAGCAGCTTTCACAATTTTTTTCCCAATAGAATTTGTAGCAGCTGGGGCAACCTTTTTAGTTTTCATGTTTAAGACTCTCATTCTTGTTGGCCACACCAAACTCTTAGATCTCTTGTTTTTTTGGATAACCGTGGTGTGTCATATTCCACTGTATACTTGCATCCTTTTGTCGTTCTGTTTGTACATGTATGAGGCAACTCTGTCCATTAAGGCAGATTTGACCCTGCTCTCCCATGGTTCTCGTTCCTATGGGCACACACCTTTGGTGAAATGGATTTTAGATCCTTCTCAGGTTTGACTATAATAAGTTACTGATCTTGCCATAATTTGGTCTCACCTGTCTGGTAGGATGTACAAAAACTTCTGCTTTCTTATTACTTAAACTGTTCTTCTTTATTTTTAGTTTCATGACATCTTTTCCTCCTCCATTCCTATTGTTTGACAGTATTGGAGTTATCTTTCAAAGACGCGCCATTTTATCTGTCTTGGTCTTCTAATTGATTAGCATCTTTTTTTCATTTTAGGTAGCTGCTTGAAGCTCCTAGTTCTTAACTTCTTATAAGTAGTTTATGGAGGTAAGAAATTGGATGATGATTTTTGACAAATATCCACTTGTAGTACTGCTAAGTGCTAACTGGAATATAACCCGCGTTTGCAAGGTAATTGAAAAATAGTCACAAATTTATAAAACCGCAATACACATGTTTCTTCTTCTGGGCTCCAAGATATATGACTGGAAATTGTTGCCCAAGCATAGAGAGACTTTTATTGCCATCAACAGATGGAATTTGCCTTTTAGAGAAACGCGTATATATTGACTGTATATTAATTGAGAATCAAGCTTTCATTCAGGTGAAAGTTCAGTAGTCAACTAACTGAGCTACTAAAATTCTTCTAAATAACTGAGGTTTGATAATTCTTCGAAGAGATCATAATGGTTGCAGCCAGGGGTGGCTTATAGGAAAATTTATGATGCATATGAACCCATGATCTCTTCGCTAAAACTAGGTATTTGTGGGTGGATCTATGTGTATGGATTGGGGTGACACGACACCCAAACATATCAGTTGATCTATAGTTTGTTATATAGATTGTGAGGTATTTGTGAGGATATATTGTTATGTCATCATTGAATCACTTTTTCTTTGTGCCAAGTTGTCATAATAATTTCATTTTTTTTTTCCGATTTATCTAATGTAAATTGATAAGACGAATATATGAACCAAAGTCAAAGTTGATCAAACCGACCAAATATTTTACCCTATTTGGATTTTGTAAAAAGCAATACATATATGTTCAAAGCGATGTGACACCCTTAACCTTCAAATTCCGGATCCACTTTTGATTATTTTGCACATATTTTCTAGAATTCTTCTAATTTTTATTTTTTTCCCTCAGTTTTTAGTGGTGCACTGTCATGTTTGTGAATGGTTCAAATTAGCTAGTGGTCATATTATCACTCACATCCAAATTTGGTGGTTACTGAAGTGAACCCCTCTTCGTGTGAAAACCTCAATGGGATATCCCACAATAATAGAGAGCGCACATTACAACAATGTTGTCGGAAGAAAATATATTATTTCATCGGTCTTATTATTTAGTCTGTATCAAAAAGAAAATTACATATTTTTATTTGACAATTATTTAATGGCGCCATTTCAATTTTACCCTTATTGATCCCATTTAAAATTTTGTCATGAAAAAAAAATCAATTAAAAATAAGCATCAAAATGACTTTAATAAGAACAATTTAGTAAACACAATAAAGTTTTTTCTTATTTTTAAAATTTTGTCAGATTAAATGATACATAATGGTTTACAATCTAAATAAGAAATCTTCCAAAGTTCTCTAAACTACTTTATTTTACTTTAGCTTTTTATGTATAAAAATAAACAACTTTTGAGATATTGATATAAAATTTAAAAATTATAATGGGTCACAAAAGCAATTGACCAGTATCTCTCGTAATGAGGCAGATGCATATTATTGATATCAGTTTCATCTGAATTGAGCAATTATATATAATATATATATATATGAATTTACAATTTTAATTATTTTGTTAATAAAAATTCTAAATTCGCCTTTACATTGATATAAATTTAGTGCTCCAATATAAGCAGCTGCTTCTTTCCTGTGCAAATCGTGAATAACATTTAATCCTATGCATGGGGTCGACGCACATCTTCTTGTTCTTTTTCATAATTGACGTCCTACATGTATTATGTCATGTAGGACACGTATGTCTACTTGTTCAATTTTGTGCAAGTTTAAGTGCCTACTTGTGCACACTCAAAGTTAAAGGTCATATATAGTTGTCAGCTAATGCCAAGTTAAGGGTCATGCTTATGTATTATGCCGATCGTGAAATCTTGGTGATCTTCTCTATTTAATTAATGAGAGTCCTCGTGAAATCTTGGTGATCTTCTCTATCTAATGAATGAGAGTCCTCTTAACCCAGCAGAAAAAGTACATTACATAGTCCAGGAATTGGTGACTTACCCATTGAGTGACTTTGGCACTGGACGTTCCCAAAATGGGGCACCCCTAGCTTGACATACAAGACGGTGTGAACTTCAAGTTAACCAATAATATGATCACTCACATTTCCCCGCCACTTTTGGCACCACATACTAATAATGGAGGAAGTATTTAATTTCATTTCTATAAGGGAATACTAGTTAATCTGCAGTTTATTTTGGCTATAATTTCACAATATTCAGGCAACTATGGTATAGCGTATAGCCCGCTTAGTGTCTGGCTGCTTTTATAGTACAAAATACAGAAGCTACTTTTATAGAGCAATTTGCACCAGTAAAACCAGTCACAAGAGCAGCTTTAAAATTAATTAATGAAATTATTCCACTGTTTAATAAGTACCATATATAATTCAAACATGATTACATTTCACACATTATTTAATGCATTTCATAATCAGCATATTCTCCAATCCCATCTTACTCTCATAATTTATTGCACGTATTATATTACCACATGCTAAAGAACCCGTTTGTGCTTGGTGCTTTTTAGCATTTGTTCTTGGCCAAGCCATAATTAAGCTAACTTTTCATGATGCCTCTATCTTTTGGATCGTGACACCAAAAAGAAGACATCATGATCAGAACCTAAATTACACGATTTCCATCTATCAAATTGCTATAAATAATGGATATCAATCTGCAACAATTATGTCTCTGTTTAACTAGTCCTACATACCACATAATGAGTATCAGCCAGTTTCTTCAATATAAATTGGCTTTTACTGTTCTACTCCTTTTCTTGAACTTGTCGGACTTCTTAGGAATTCAAGCAAATACTGAAAGCAAAGTGAGTAGATATTACAACAACCTATTCTGCAATTTCTTTTTATGTTTACATAATAAAGACAACTCAGGAAAATTCACTATTTCATTTCACTGTAAAACTAATAGTACGAGAAATGATTGTTAAATATAGGTTCATATCGTTTACATGGGAAGAAGGCAACATGATGATATTGAACTCATAACATCAGCTCACCATCAAATACTTACTTCAGTACTGGGAAGGTAACTGAGGAAAGATCAACAAATTGGTTTTCTCTTCTCTTCAGACTAATATGTGCAGACTATTTAGTTCACAACTTTATGTTTTATCCTGATGCAGTCAAGAAGCTGCAAGAGATTCAATCATCTATAGTTATAAACATGGTTTCTCCGGCTTTGCAGCCAGGTTAACAAAATCTCAAGCCAAAATGATCGCAGGTAAAATGTAGTAGTACTTTGCAATCTCTCTCAAGCCGGTAAAGTAGGACTTCAAAAAAAGTTTGAAGATGATATACTTGTTGGTTATATTTGGCACGCTATAGTTCAATTGGAATCGTGTGATATTTCCATGTTATCCCCTTATTGAATTTGTTGCAGAGTTACCTGATGTGGTCCATGTGATTCCAAATCACTCGTACAAGTTACACACAACAAGAAGCTGGGATTACCTTGGCCTGTCCACATCTTCTCCTCCAACAAACCTCCTTCATGAAGCCAACATGGGAGATGGCGTCATCATCGGTGTCCTTGATACAGGTTTTCCTCTTTCCTTCCCTGATTCTTTGTGTGGGTCAAATGGAAAAACAATCTTTTTATTAATGCATTCATAGAGGCAGGAATTTCTATTAGAAGGAATAATTGCTGCAGTCTTAAGTACGTAATAATGTACAAGGTGATCACTTGTTATATTTTCACAACTCTAAAATACCTACTCACTCAAACTACAGGAATATGGCCAGAAAGTGAAGCGTTCAATGACAAAGGCCTTGGGCCAATCCCTTCAAATGGAAGGGACACTGCCAGTCTGGTACAGATTTCGATCCAGCAAAGGCATGCAATAAGAAACTAATTGGAGCGAAATACTTTTTAAAAGGTTTTGAAGCAGAGCTTGAAAGGCCATTTCTTAATAATGAGTTCGCGTCACCAAGGGATGGAAATGGACACGGCACACACACATCAAGCACCGCGGCTGGATCCTTTGCGCCAAATGCAAGTTACCATGGACTTGCTTATGGGACAGTTAGGGGTGGTGCACCCAAAGCTCGAATTGCTATGTACAAGGTGTGTTGGGACAGTGGAGCATGTAACTCTGTCAGGGCTGACTCAATAAGATTGGGCGCCTAAAGTCAAACTTTAAAGGGGGGCCCAAATATTTTTTTTAATTCTTTTTTTTTTCAAAAAAATAATAATCATGTATATATATATAAATCTATTTTTCTTGCCATTTTAGATGTGAAGTCATTAATTACTGTTTTCTAATCGATTTGTTTTAGTAATTCATTTTCAATTGATAATATAGCTAATGCATTCAATCTAACATTGTTGATCTTAGATAAGATTTTATCAATTTTAGTTTCAAAAAACTTCTTTCGACCGAGGCAATAGTTACAGGAATTGTTAACATTATTCTATAAGCAATATATGTGTTAGGAAAAGATTCAAGTCTTTTAATTTGATTGAGTATTTTCATTAAATCATTATCTTCTACTTGTATTATTTCTCTTAATAATAACTAAAACGAAAATATATATACTTACTAACTAAGAATATCAACAATAACAAAAGTTCAAGAAAAATTATAAAATAAAGTTAGAATAATAAAAC
>JAJOOR010031952.1:0-10241 GCA_036250505.1 Solanum acaule | reverse complement strand
CTATTTTAGATATATTATCTATTAATTGATTTAATTTTTCATTATCAGTTTTTGTGATATTAAGTTGTTTATATTCCGGATATAATTTGTTTAATTTTCTTCTTATTTTTCTTAATTTTCTACTCGTATGTTTCTTACCATGTTTCTTTGTTAGTCATACTTCTGATAATGTTAAAGAAATTGCTATAAAAGGGTCATTGGAGAACAAAGTTCAAGCTAAGATTTTGATTTGACCTGGAGCTATATAACAAAGGAACCTACAACAACATACATGGTGTTAAACTCTCCTTTCTTCTCTATGATTTTGGCTAGTTATTTTGTCCTCAAAATTAGATTTCATCAAGATATTGCTTGATTTTACATCGCTATGAAGGATTGGTGGAGTGCAATTATATTTGGTCAGCTTTTATTAACCTTGTAATAAATCTTCATTTTTATGTAGTGGTGAGTTTAATATTGAGATACTACTTACATAGTATGTTAGTACCATATTTGATTACTCACCGTTCGCTCGCTTGTGTTAAAAATATAACTGTAAAAAAAATAATCAAATTCTTATGTTAACCATTGTTTGTTAGATGTTTGGCTGGAATTTAAAAGATCCTGCACTCATATACTTTGTCCTATTTTTTGCTTTCATATACCACATAATATTCTGTTTGTATCATTTTGTAAGTAATATTACATAAGACCTAAATGCCCTTTTCTCACTTTGTTTCTCTTATAATAACAAGAGTTTCAATCTTTTTAGCAGGTGTTTAGTTTGTCATTTGTAGTTTAAACAATTTTTGGTGATTTGAGTACTACCTAATTGTACAGATGATAAGGTTTTGCTGGTCATGAGAATACACTTGTTTAGAATATAAAGGTTTACATTCTTATCTTATTGGTGTTGTGTTTATACTGTAATTTACATCTAATTCCCTTTTATTAATGATATATCTAATTATTGAGTCTTTACTATATAGGTTGGAGGTGTGTTGATATTAGGACCTCCTGATAAAAGAATTTTTATTCTAGAACTTCCATTCTCCCTCTTTGTTCTATTTCAACAGAAAAGGCTATGAATCCTTTCATAATAGCACTACTATGACATGGCTTTTACTAGTTGCAGCTAGATAACTTTTTTGTTTTTGGAGATGAAATATGCAAAACTATATTTGAAAATAGATTGGTTAGTTAACATTATGCATAGATGCAACTTAATATCTTTTATATATAATATTTTTGAATTTATTTTATTTTCAACTAGTAGAAACTACAATTGGTGTTTGTGTTAAGTTTTGTACATTAAAACGTGCTTAAGATACTTTTTGGGTCAATTTTCTATCCAATGTGTTGCTATTTAAATTAGGTCCCTGATGTGTTGCTATTTAACTTAGGTCCTTGATGTAAATTGTAGCCATGAACGAGCCACAAGCATCAAAAAATTCAAAGTAAGGCCTTTTCTTTTCATTTTATATTTCGAAGTGTTGCTAATATTTGTTCTGCAATTTTCTATCTATAGAATATACGTGGTATAATTATATAAATATGTGGTTATTAAATTCTTTTTTCAACCATGTTTCTATTGTATTAGGATCGCGATGCTAACAGATTCCTCAATTCTAAATTACTTCTAACTTCATACTTCTATAAATTTAGTGGGAGCCATATTATTATGTGTTGTTGAATGAAATATGAGTACTTTATTCTTCCTCTTCTTTTTATCCACTTTCTTTTACATTTAATTTATGCTCTATTTTAATTTATTTTTTTCATGTTATTGTTCCATTTGGTTTTGATTTGTAGAGATAACTTAATTGAGCTTGTTCGATAAAACAAGCGACAAAAGTTTGATGAAATGATTCAGATGACAGAATAGTGAAAATTAATAATTGATTTAAGTTCCACATGATTTCTTTATATTTCTGCTTAGCCTTGGCAAAATACACATTCTTCTGGTCGAAACTTTGTCAATAGATCCAAATAGATATTGAGTATTCCCGCTCCCTTATAAAAGTTAAATTTTATGACATCTCGAATATGAGCTTCTTTTAGGTTTGGTAAGGCTTGTATTTAATATAGTGCCAAATATTTGGTCATCTTTAGGTTTGGTTTGACTTATAGTTAAATACAATGCTTATTACCGGGTCATCTCCTTTTAGTTTTAGATTTGACTTATAGTTAATGTATACAAATATTTTACACAGATTTTGTATTCTTAACATTTTCGTGTTTTATTATTTCAGACAATACAATATGATATTGAAGTAGCATGTGGAAGATTTCAATGCTATGAAGAGTTGAGGAAATTGCTTGAGGGCTATGAATTTAGAAATTTATTATTGATGGTATTCGATACAGAAAGTTACATTGATATACGCTATTTACATTAAACGTGTAGTATTATTTTTTAACTCGATACATTCATACTTGCTTTTAATTGGTGAGATTTGACGAAATATATTATGTTTTCTCTAATTTAATAATAATATTTTTAATTATAATTTTCTCTAGATATGTAAATTAGTACTTGCTTTTGTACAAAAATAATTTCTAACATTTTAATTTGATTTGCTAGAAATAAAAAAAATGAACCGTAAAAGGCAAACCAAGCCATTGTAGAAAGAATTTAGTGGCTATTATAATTGTTGTTAAATAATAGCCCTCAAGACATGTAATTTTTAGTTGGATTTAGCGGCAATAAAAATAGACACGAAAGGTACTGATTGAGTCATTTTGAAAAATTGATTTAGCGGCCATTACAATTGTCACTACAAAATAGCCGTTAAAACATGTCCTTTTTAGTGGTAATTTTATTCGTTTTAGTGACAATTTAATAAGACGATAAAGGGTGAAATGAGTCATGTTGTAAAAGAATTTAGTAGCCATTATAATTACCGCTAAACAATTGTCGTTATTGCCGGTGACTTTTAGTGGCCGTAGAAATTGTCTTTACCAGCAATTTTCTAAATGGCTGCTAACCTTTAGCGACCCCATCAACAACGGCAAAACACTAATGGTTGGTATATGTTATAGCGGCAATTATAATTGCCACTAAATACATTTTTAATTGCCGCCAAAGGCCTTTTTTGTAGTAGTGAAAGCAAATGATAAAAGAGTCCTCCGGAATGCAAGAAGGCTCACCAACTGACTCGGAGTGCTGAACCTGATCAACGAGGCGCTGGATGCTGATCCTGGTTACCTGTGTCTGCATCATAAGACAATGTAGGTCAACTGGCATCAGTACATTGAATGCATGAGTATGCGAGTTGGAATGCTAAACAATACATAGGCTTGAAAAGATTCTGAAAGAAACACTTACCTTGGCTCTTCTCAACTCATGAATAACTTAACTCAAAAATAAAGCAATGAACACATGTAATATATGAAAAACTTTATAAATCAATAAAAGCATCTTAGTTCGTTAAAGAAAATACAATAACAAACTCAACTTTACTCATATAATAAAGTAATATAGTTTATGTGGGAGATTCTCTAACCTACAGCCACCACTATGAGCCTAAGTGGTGATACATCGTCTTGCCCACGCTGCCAGAACTGTCGTATACTTTGCCGTCATATAGAACGCTTAACTTAGTGGATCCACTAGCTTAACTTATGTGATCATCTAAAAAGTATGACCCATTAATACCCATGATGGCTACATGGTTTGTGGAGACTTGAGTTAATATAAACTCGCATTCCCATATCGGTGCTCAATACTACTCCTAAAATATACTTAGCTCATATGTTTTTAAAACAACTTCTTTATTTGGTTTGAGGTAATTACTCAAAACTTAGCTTAAAAGCTTCTTGGAATCGATGTTCCCTTTTCTTGCTCAAATGTGAAAACATTTATAAACTCTTAGGGAATACTTAGTTCCCTTATAACTTCTTTGAGAAATGAACTCAACTCTTTAGTCTTAACTTAACGTGAAACTTTTAGTTTTAAAACAAAGTTAAAACATTTGTAAAAGACCCTTGAAAACTTTGATGACTTCACTTGACTTGACTCTTAACTTCACTTGAATTGACTCTTAACTTTCCTTGAATTGAATTATGGATTCAAGGATTATGGTTTGCGATAGGAAAAGTCTCTTGATGTATAGGAATGATTTTGAATAGCTAAACTTGAGAAAAGTTACGAAATTACCGTCTTGGAACAAGTCCGCGAAGCAGAGATGCTCCTAAATAAATGCTCACGAAATTTAATTTTGAGACAGTGGAGTCCGCGTCCTCTCCGCGATGCAGAGCAAATTTTTGTTCACAAGAGGAACAAGTCCGCGACGCAGACTTGTTTCATGAACCTTACTCGACTTTTTTCCTTCTTCGTTTTTCAGCCTCAATCCACCTAAATTCGATTATCTTCATCAAATTCGTTTTAAATCCCAATGCCCAGCATGTATACTCAAGAAACTAACTCAAAACAACCCTAAACTCAATGTAAGGATTTCATAAACTTCTCAATTCGTCCTAAATCGCTAACAACATTCGAATTCAAGAATATTTGTCAAGAACATCAATTTTCCAACTCTTCTAGGATGAATTTCACTGAATTAAGCATGCTTGGCGCGTGGGTGAATGAACCCAACGCTATGAGAGACTCACATACATGGTGGGATCAAATCCTTGAAGAAATGATGAATCTTGTTTTTCCTCTTCTCTTTTCTCGTGTTCTTTCTCCAAAAACCCCAACTCTATTTTTCAAAAGCGTAAACTGAACCCAGTCAGTTTAGCCCCTAAAAATATTACCAAAAATGAATTAATTAAGTTGGGTAAGGAAAAGACCAAACTACCCCTTAAAATCCGGATTGGACTTTTCCTTGTTCCAACTGCCCAACTTCCAAAGGACATAACTCATTCATCTGAACTCAGAATTTCCCAAACTTGGCGGCGTTGGAAAGATTATTTCAAAGGCTTTCCAACCATATCTGGAAATATACCTAACGCATCCTGCGCTACAATTTATGGTCGTTTGAAGTTGACCAAAACTAACTTTTGTTAACTTAACTAAATTTCCAGATTTTTAATTCTTCCTAAAAATGACTATTTCCAAATTTAAGCTTCTTCCTAGTTATTTCAATTTGCGAGATGTTACAATGTTTGTCTCATTCCCTTATATCTTTATATCTAACTATATTATTTTAAAAGCATGAACGCCCTTAGTAATATTTGATTGAACTTTTTACTTTTTATTAAAACACTCTATGTACACAAAATTGATATATACTATGTTTCTAAAATAATTGTCATTTAATTATTATATTTTTATTGGGGACCTTGAAATTAATTAAAGTTATAGATACTAAATATTTACTTGTGTGTAATATGTAAAAACTCCTAAATATTCAGTACTTTAAAATTAATTAAAATTTTACTTCTCAAATATTTTTTTATTTGTATTATACTAAAAATCCTAAACATTTAAGACTATCTTATATAAATCTATCTTTATTATTGTAAATAAAAATAAATAAGTAAACGGATTCAAAATATGTTCATTGTTTTTGAAAAAAAATTAATCAACCTTCACAAATGATTTTTTTTTTTATCATTTAGATAGATAATATTTATTTTAGTGTCAGCTACAATTTATTAAATAATATTTTTTTCTAATTGTTAATAATTTTATTGATCGACGCAAAATACATGTACACTAATTTTATTTTTTTTAATTTAAATATGGGCAAGGCCCATTTATTGAATAAAAAGAGGGTTCAAACATAAAAGACTCGGGTCCAAAAGTGACTCTAGCCCAAAACCAAAAAACCATCAACACCAAGCTAAAACGATCAAACAATAAAAAGGAAATGAATTGTCGAAACCAAGTGCTGCTCTTAATAGCTCAACAATGGTCGTACATGGAGCTACCAGAGGTTCTTCTCTCTTCGAATCAAACATAGCAGAACAGTGTTAAGCTTGATTGATATCCATTTGGGTGTTCAAAAATTTCACTAGCCCCATGAATCAAACTCGGTGAAGATTTCTTCATTTCAACAATGTTGTCGACTTCATCTACCAAGATAAATGACCTAATCCACTTGTTCATCACCTTAATAAACCTTAATCGAAAGAATAATCTAATTCATTCTTAACTCGTGCAGATTGAGCTCAAGAGAATTAATACCACTGCATCATAGTTTTAGGATAACATAGCTAATACATAGATATCAAAGTTGAGTGGTATGTATGTCTCTTTTCCTTATATCTCTATATCTAACTATATTATTTTAAAAGCATGAACGTCCTTAGTAATATTTGATTGATCTTTTTACCTTTTATTAAAAGAATTTAAGTAGACAAAATTGTCATATAGTATTTTTCTCAAATAATTGTCATTTAATTATTATCCTACTATTGGGACCTTGAAATTAATTATAGTTATAGATACTAAATATTTACTTGTATGTAATATGCAAAAACTCCTAAATATTTAGTACTTTAAAATTGATTTAAATTTTACTTTTCAAATCTTTTCTTATTTGTACTATATTAAAAATCCTAAACATTTAAGACTATGAAATCAATATTAATATCTTATATAAATCTTACTTAATTATTATAACCAAAATAAACAAGTAATCGGATTCAAAATATGTTCATTTTTTTTTTGAAATATAATAATTAACCTTCATAGATGAATATTTTATAATTTAGATAGATGATATTTATTTTAGTGTCAGCTACTATTTATTAAATAAATTTTTTCTAAGTGTTAATAATTTTATTGAATAACGCAAAATACACGTGCAAAACACGTACGATAATTTATTTAAATATGGGCAAGGCCCATTTATTGAATAAAAAGCAGGTTCAAACAAAAATGACTCGGGTTCAAAAGTGACCCAGGACCAAAACAAAAAACCATCAACAACAAGCGGAAACAACCAAAAAACAAAAAAAAAAGAAATGAATTGTCGGAACCAAGTGTTGCTCCTATTAGCTCAATAATGGTAGCACAAGGAGCTACCAGAGGTCCTTCTCTCTCCGAATCAAACATGACAGAACTGCGTTAAGCTTGAGAGGTATCTATTTGGGTGTTCAAAAATCTGACAAGCACCATGAATCCAACTCGATGAACTAGCTCAACATTGTTGTCATCTTCATCTATTAAGGTAAAGGACCTAATCCCCTTGTTCATCACCTAAATCAACCTTAATCGAAAGAATAACCTAATTCATCCTTAACTCAAGCACATTCAGCTAAAGAGAACTGATATTGTTGCATCATAGTTCATGATGTCATCACTAATACATAGATATCAAAGTTGAGTGATATGTTTGTCTCTTTTCCTTATATCTCTATATCTAACTATATTATTTTAAAAGCATGAACTTCCTTAGTAATATTTGATTAAACTTTTTACCTTTTATTAAAATAATTTAAGTAGACAAAATTGTCATATACTATTTGTCTAAAAGAATTGTCATTTAATTAGTATCCTACTATTGGGGGACCTTGCAATTAATTAAAGTTATAGATACTAAATATTTACTTATATGTAATATGTAAAAACTCCTAAATATTTTGTATTTTAAAATTGATTAAAATTTTACTTTTCAAATCTTTCCTTATTTGTACTAAATTAATATCCTAAACATTTAAGACTATGAGATCAATATTTTTATCTTATATAAATTTTATTTAATTATTGTAACCAAAATAAATAAGTAAACAGATTCAAAATGTGTTCATTTTTTTGAAAATAATAATAATTAACCTTCATATATGAATTACGATGATATTAAAGAGTAAGGGGAATTTTTTTTATCATTTAGATAGGTAATATTTATTTTAGATTCAGTTGTTATTTATGAAATAATTTTTTTCTAATTGTTAATAATTTTATTGATTGACGCAAAATACACGTGCAAAACAAGTACAGTAATTTATTTATTTTTATTTAATTATGGGCAAGGCCCATTTATTGAATAAAAAGAGGGATCAAACAAAAATGATTCGGGTCCAAAAGTGACCCAAGCCCAAAACAAAAAGCCATTAACAACAAGCGGAAACGACCAGAAAACAAAAAAATAAATGAATTGTCGGAACAAAGTGCTGCTCCTATTAGTTCAACAATGGTCAGACATGGAGCGACAAGAAATCTTTCTTTCTCTGAATCAAACAAGACAGAACTGCATTAAGCTTGAGTGGTATCCATTTGGGTGTTCAAAAATCTCACGAGCACCATGAATCTAACTAGTTGAAAACTTTTCCAGTTCAACATTGTTGCCATCTTCATCTATTAAGGTAAAGGACCTCATCTCCTTGTTCATCATCTAAATCAACCTTAATCGAAATAATACCCTAATTCATCCTTAACTCGTGCAGATTGACCTTAAGAGAACTAATACCACTGCATCATAGTTCAGGATAGCATAGCTAATGCATAGATGTCAAAGTTGAGTGGTATATTTGTCTCTCTCCTTACATCTCTATATCTAACTATATTATTTTAAAAACATTTGATTGAACTTTTTACCTTTTATTAAAAGACTTTAAGTAGACAAAATTGTCATATACTATTTTTCTCAAATAATTATCATTTCATCATTATCCTACTATTGGGGACCTTGAAATTAATTAAAGTTATAGATATTAAATATTTACTTGTATGTTATATGTAAAAACTCCTAAATATTTAGTACTTTAAAATTGATTAAAATTTTATTTCTCAAATCTTTCCTTATTTGTACTATATTAAAAATCCTAAACATTTAAGACTATGAAATAAATATCTTTATCTTATATAAATCCTACTTAATTATTGTAACCAAAATAAATAAGTAATGTGATTCAAAATATGTTCATTTTTTTGAAATATAATAATTAACCTTCATATATGAATATTTTATCATTTGGATTGATAATATTTATTTTAGTGTCAACTACTATTTATTAAATAACTATTTTTTCTAATTGTTAATAATTTTATTAATTAACATAAAATACACATGCAAAATACGTACGATAATTTATTTAAATATGGGCAACACACATTTATTGAATAAAAAGAGGGTTCAAACAAAAATGACTTGGATCGAAAAGTGACCCAAGCCCAAAACAAAAAACCATCAACAACAAGCGAAAAAGATCAAAAATCAAAAAAATAAATGAATTGTCAGAACCAAGTGCTGCTCTTATTAGCTCAACAATGGTCGTACATGGAGCTACCAGAGATTCTTCTTTTCTAAATCAAACATGGCAGAACTGTGTTAAGCTTGAGTGGTATCCATTTGGGTGTTCAAAAATCTGACGAGCACCATGAATCCAACTCGTTGAAGACTTCTCCAGCTCAACATTGTTGTCATTTTCATCTATCAAGGTAAAGGACCTAATCCCCTTGGTCATCACCAAAATCAACCTAATTGAAAGAATAACCTAATTCATCCTTAACTTGTGCAGGTTGAGCTAAAGAGAACTGATACCAATGTATCATAGTTCAGGATACCATCGCTATTACATAAATATCAAAGTTGAGTGGTATGTTTGTCTCTTTTACTTATATCTCTGTATCTAACTATATTATTTTAAAAGCATGAACTTCCTTAGTAATATTTGATTGAACTTTTTACCTTTTATTAAAAGAATTTAAGGAGACAAAATTGTCACATACTATTTTTCTCAAATAATTGTCATTCAATTAGTATCCTACTATTGGGGACTTTGAAATTAATTAAAGTTATAGATACTAAATATTTACTTGTATGTAATATGTAAAAACTCCTAAATATTTTTTTATCTAAGACAAATCTTTCCTTATTTGTACTATATTAAAAATTCTAATTATTTAAGACTATGAGATCAATATTTTTATCTTATATAATTCTTACTTAATTATTGTAACCAAAGTAAATAAGTAAACAGATTCAAAATCTATTAATTTTTTAAAAATATATATAATTAACCTTCAGGAATGAATTTTTTTATCATTTAGATAGATAATAATTATTTTAGTGTCAGCGGCTATTTATCAAATAATTTTTTTCTAATTGTTAATAAATTTATTGATTGACACAAAATACACGTGCAAAACACGTACAATAATTTATTTATTTATTTTATTTAAATATTGTCACGACCCGATTTATCAAGTCATGATGGCACTTACTATAACCCACCAGTAGGTAAGCCAACCCGTGACCCGGAACAACAAGTAATGGGTCTGAGGGTAGAAATTAAACAAGAGTAGGCAAATAACAATATAAACAGGCGGAAGCAACCCAAAAACATATATACAAATAAAGATCCCTCCC
>JAJOOR010031951.1:0-14366 GCA_036250505.1 Solanum acaule | reverse complement strand
CCCCCCCCCCCCCCCCCCCGCCTATCTTGAAACTGTATTGAAGAGACGGTCTAACGTGGACCACGTCTAACACAAAGTCGGTGCCAACTCTCCCACGTTTGCTGCTTTTTTTCACTTGCCATTTCATCACATCATTCTTCTACAATATACCCACACCCCACGTTCTTTGTTTTCCCTAAACATATATATATATACACTAACAAACAATCTTGAAAAAGCATAAATACTATAGTTGAATAGTAGTACTCCTAATATAATTAAGTGTGCATGCATAAATTGATTGTTTCTATATATGGAAAAAATTAGCACTACTATTGATGATCATCAAGAAATTAACAATATGGAGGAAGGATGTACGACGCCAAGGAATCAAGAATGTCGATTACAAGTGCCGGTAGAGTGTCCACCAGCGCCCAAGAAAAAAAAAGGAATGTCGAAAGAGAGAGATGCCAAAAAATGGTTATTTTCGACCATCTGATCTTGATTCTATTTTTGATAACGTGACTGCTTCAACTAGGTAGTGGCCCACTTTGGGATTCTAACGATGACGGAAGCCTAGCCTCTATCTTGAAGGATTGCGTGATTATATATATTCTCCGAAGTAGTTTAGTTTTACCTTCTTGTTCTCTTTATCATGTAGATGTTGTTTTAGATTATTAATTAGGAATTTAGGGTGAATATCTGTTTATCATGTAAATGTATTTGCTATATTTATTAACTTCTCTTTTTGTGCTTTGTGCATAAAAACCAAAATTCTTTTTTCTTCCTTTTGAAATGGTCCCCTTGTGATTCCGCTGATAATTTGTGTTTGCTTTTGAAATGGTCCCTTGCGTAACATCAACGCTTGTTAGAGCTCTCCTCAATCTGTTTATGATAAATCAACTAGTTTCAAATAAACCTATTGATTTAGATCGAGAGAACATTGTGCTTTCATTTTTTAATTTTATTTTTGGAGGGGGTAAATAGGTTTTTAAATTCTTTAAATTAAATACATATTTATAGTTTGATTCAGTTATTTGGTTTTTAAAAAATTAAATGGAGTACTTTTCTTTTCTTCTTTTTTTCCTGCAATTAAAAAGAGAATCATCTTTTACCAACTTTTAATCTTTTATTACCCTTTTATTTTAATGATCATATTATTTTTAGATTATCAAAAAATGTCTTAATTAATATCTATTAAGTCATGATTAAATAAATAAAATTTACAAAAAAAAAAGTCTAGATAAAAATTGCATACTTGTTTCTTTAAAAGACTCGTTGGTCTGAGGTTGGCCAAATGCAAAAAAAAAAGTCGTTTGGTGCATTTGGCAGGAGGTGGATAACTTATTTCGAGATAACTAATTTTGGGATACTTGTTCCCGATCAAATGATCTCTATGTTACGTTTTTAACTATCCTTTTTTGAATCAGTTCAAAGACTTTCAAATTTCAAATTTGACTTGTGTTGATACAATCCACCTCCTAAAAACAATCAATTAAAAATATATTTTACCTAATTAATCTTACTATGATATTTTGAAATTTTAAATTTAATTATTACTACTTTATATAATTATTTAATAGTAAAAATAATATATAAAGTAAAATAATTAAATTATCTTAATTTATTAAAATATACAAATCGAACGGAGGGAATAGTTAGCACAAAAATCAGATGTGGACTTAAAGTATTTTTCCCCTTATCTATGGGGAAAGGTGCACATTTATAACTGTCATCAAGTAGTTCCCTCAAAAGCAGGTCATCTACTTTTTCAATTTGTGTGTTATTTTCCCATCTATTTTTAAGAAATACTTACCTTTTTGTTTTATTTGGCAATTTTTTAAGAACATATTTGGATTAATTTTTGGCTTATTTTATATTTCAACTTAAAATCAAGTGCTTATAAATATTTTAAAATTTATTTAGATCCTGTTTGAATTAACTTTTTAAAAATATTTTTATGTCAAAATAGTTTTTAAGCAATTCAGCAATATTTAGGTAAAATAAAAAGTGCTTATAAGCGCACTTATTTTCAAGTCAAAATAAGCCATAAAAATTTGACTGATATAATTTTTGACTTAAAGAATACCTCTCAAACAAATTTTGAATCTGGGTCAAATTTTGATCTTTAATATATTGTGATTTTGTCATATTTTTAATTTAGAATTAGATAAAATTCGCTACTATTTAGAAAGGGTTTGATTAAGATGTTCTTAATTATAATTCTTTTACTTTTTTGAATTGACATAATCATCAATAAATTTGTATATTGAATTAAAAATAGTCTCAAATCAAAATCCGACGAACCAACTGAAAGAAGTACATCTTTTGTAACATCAGATTTCAAACCACACATGTCAAGAAAATTTCTTACTCCACCATTTGAACTGAAGCCAACCAAGTTCTTTTAAGACAAATTACTTACTACTCACTTTGCATTTCAAAAATTACTTCTACTCATCTTTTGTTGCATCAAACTAATTTCATTCAAAAAATTTAGCTACTTACTACTCCTTTAGTTGTCCACTTCATATCGTCGCGTTCTGTTTCATCAACAAACAGGTTCCACATACAGTAACAAATCTCGCGAAATTCAAATGAACCTCAAGTTTATATGCTAAAGAAGAAAAGTACGATTTTTCGAGCTGTGGAAGCACTATACTGCAGGAAAATTTAGTCACATTTCTGAAGAAGCTAAGAAAATTGATTCTAAAAAGAAACTGCTATGCAACCAAAAGCCTCTGTACAATAATACCATTCAAGGTAGTTAAATTACCAAATTCTCATATTTGTTTCTGTTGTTACAAGGGCTGTATACAACATAGCAACTAATAACTATATAAACAAGCCATTGAAACCAATTATTAACTACATAAGCCAGCCTTTCGAACTGATTAATGGTTTCTTGTTACAGCATAAGCATGGAAAAGTACTGCTCAAACTCTTTATCAATGGTTAGTTTCGTGGAACTTGGCTGTGAATCTGCATCAAAAAGAGAAATATATGTATCATTCTAAGGAAGCCAAATAGCCATGTTCTCCGTAGGAACATGCATGGATAGATGAAAGGCATGCAGCCAACGGTGCAGAGTGTTTTTCCATTTTTGACTGAACATGCTATTGGCTGACTATGAAAGGTGAAAATGATGAGATAACTAGAACTTGTACAGTTCAACAACAACAATATACCCAGTATAATACCACAAAGTGGGGTCTGAGGAAGGTAGAGTGTACGGAGACCTTACCCCTACCTCAGAGGCAGAGAGGTTGTTTCTGTAGACCGGCTCAAAGGAAAAATAGTCCAAAGCAGTTAGAAAAAGGAGTAACTGAAGTACACAGCAGATAGTAACAAGACAATAACTACAAAAATATGATAGTCGAAGTACAAGAAACAGTAGATAGTAACAGAAATCGAAGGACAAGAAACTACAGGAGCAATGCTACAACTACTAGTATGGATGAATAACAAGACAACACACTGCTACCTACTAACCTTCTACCTTAATCCATTTACTCCACAATTTGGACAGTTCAAAGACCAAATATTTAAGAATCTCTATCTGCCTCACAACTCTAATAAGAAAAAGAGGAAAAGAGAAAGTGGAAGCTAAGTTACCTTGGTTAACAGTCCATCTTCCAGATGAAAGAACATAATTGTTCGGATTCACATTGGCGTTTAGCAAGTTTTCAAGTTCTTTTTCTGTTGTGAGCTCAACGCCCTCAGTCCTGCATTCTGCGCAAGTGCAATCCTCATGATTCCCCAATCCCAAAAAGTGCTCCTCATAATCCATTGACGGGTGGCATCCGGAACCGTGATGTAGAGTACCCCATCCTCTGCCGGTAGGGGATTGCTCCAGCTTATCAGGCATTAATTTTGTCACTGATCTGCTCTCCAAAGAATAAAGGGCATTTTTGGACCAGTTGCCCCCCAAATTAACAGATGAAGTTGAAGCGTGATCAGATGAACATGCTTTCAGACATCCAGGGTCAAGTTTAGCCTCATGAGACGTGACAGAGTCAGCATCTTCACAGAAGCTATTGCTGCCATTGTCAGATTCTAGTTCTGAATCTTCATCTTGGCCCCTTGCAGCATTTTCTACTATAATCATGCATGCCGAAGATTCTTTAGCTGCGGTGCCAGTATGTGAAGAATTACATTCAGCAGAGCTCTGATATGAGCACATATGCTTAGGTAACGGCATTCCCAATTGTTCAGCTTGAAACTTTCTTTTCTTGTTAAAGTAAACAAGGCTGGTAGGTAGTAGCTTGCTCATATCAACACTGGTACAATAAGCAAACCAGTATTAGAAAAATGAAATCATAGTTGAACGACGATCCATTTCAAAGGGCCAGAGAAAAATTGTAAGCACTAATAAAGAAAAACATGCAGACTTTTACTGACATGACTTTTGAAAAGCAGATTTCATGGAAAGAAATTAAAATTTGACAGCTACATGTAAGCATACAGAAACTTAGATCGCATTAGTTCATCTTTTACAATAATACAGCATATGCTAACCATGCGTTTTAGGAATAGGTAAAAAATCTACATCAGAAACTACCTCTCAAATCATAACAGTTATCTTCAAGCATTTGATGAAGAAAAGGGGAATTTTACTGACAAACTAAGTTTTGGAAGAGCTACTATACACATTCCCAATTTCCCATTGCGACGTCCTTAACTGCACTTTCTTGTTCTTCACTGTATTACTGAGTACACTCTGTTTGTACTCAATGTGTTCAAAAACTAAAGATCCAAAACTGTGTTGAGGCTACTGTTGGTGGACTCCGTTTCTAAAATTAAGAGTGGTCACACTTAATAAACATGTCCCTTTATTTCTTCATTGGAAATGAGCTATCTTAGTAATACAGGTCACACTTAACAAAGGTCTCGGGTTCGAGCCCTAGGAATGAAACAATTCCCCTTAGGAACCCTTGCTCTCAAATGATTCATACACAATGCAAATCTAGATTAATATAGCCCAATGGGTTGCGATAACTAAGGCGAAAACCAGAAAAGTAAGGCATACTATAGTCTTCTCAGCTAAATGCAGATCAAACCAACAAATTAAAACATGCAAACACACATATAAATATCAAATATTCAACACATAAAATTGATAATCCATCCTTTCCCAGCTTACCATGTGACTCAAATCTTAATACCTTTTTTATAGTAATTAATGCAAAGATATGACACCTGAGCCTAAGTCCTTTTAACTCAACCCCAAAACTAGGAAAGTATTGTCCCGGTACGTATAAGCAAATCACTAGTCCATTTCCCAACCGACGGTTGACTCTTACCCACTAAGGGCAAAAAAAAGGAGATCCATCAAGAAATATCAACTAGTTGACCAAGTTGAAATAAAACAACTTTACTAAAACCCAAGTAGCATTAAACTAACAAGTAGATATCACAAAAAGGAAATTGAAGAAACAAGAGATCCAAATTGAAAAAAAAACAACAAAAAAAACCTGTTGATATTAGCACAGATATGCATATTTTGGTCATCCTCCATATTTTTTTGCAGGTAAAATGAAATGGAAGAAATTTAGGTGTACGGATGATTATGAACCATTGGGAGAAATGGAGAAAGTATAGATGGGGTGAGGGTGACAGACACTACCCATGAGGCCATGACTATACTATTATAAAGTTGGAAAATAATTATTATTTCATTATACCTGCATAAAATTAAGTGCTTGAACTTATTTATTATTATTTAAATATATCTAAATTAATTGAGCATGGTCTTTTAATTATTTTTTTATAGTAAAATTATAGATATTTGGTTAATTGGTTGATCCCAATAACAACAACAATAATAGTTTGATATGATGTATAAGGTATAACAATTTCAAGATAAAATGTAAAATTATTTTATCCTGTATTTGATGGATATTAGGTAATTTTTAGATTGTTTATCTCATTATTTATACTATAATGATGGAACAAATTACTCCATATATATGCTGGAATAACTTATTTCGAGATAAGTTATTCAGAAATAACTTGTTTCCGACCAAATGTAATTTTTTTTTAAATATTATGGTTATTGTTGGTTATTATCCCAGGCGCACCAGTACAATAATCTCTCTCGTACCAAAATTATGAAATGCCACTACTCGAGTTTGAGACACGTGCATCTCATCACTACTTTCTTTGACTTAATTAAAACAACAATTTTAGATTTTTTCTTATTATAAGTGGTTCTATTCTACTTTCATTAGTTTCACTTTATTTGTGATATTTGACTTAATTAAAATAAAATAAAGTAAGGATGGTTGTACAAATCTCCCTTTGAGTTTTACTTTATCACTGAGTTAATATCATAAAAAATCATTTAATTATGAAAATTAATTTAATTAAGTCATTAAAATTTAATTATATTAATAAAATTTCAACTTGAGATTTTTATTTGTCAAAATTGCTTAACTAAATTTATTATTAGAAAAAATTTAATATAGCAAAATAAATTAATATATATATATATATGAGTTTCATAAATAAACAAAAATGAAGAAATATGTCTTGCATATTTTTAGTCATAAGAAATTAAGCAATTAAATTTTTTTCCTCTCCAATTAATGGAATTGAAAGGGGGGAAAGCGCGCGCGTGACGCACGGCGTAATTAGGAGTGTGGGCAAATTTGGTTACTAGATGACTAGGAAAAGGAGCATGGAGTCCACGAGGGATTACGGTAGCTGTCCCCCTTTATCCTTTGTATCTTTTTTTTTGTTTTTGTTTTTCCACTTGATAGTTGATGTTTTGTATTTGTGTCTAGGTTCGATTAATTTGAATTTTTATTTTAGAGAGCCTTTAATTAAAAATTAATGATATTAATAATCTTAACTCAATTAATTAAAATTTGTATCGATAAATTACACTTTAAACCTAAAGAACTCTTTGTTAAATCTTTGAGCTCAAAATCTCTAATTAATGATAAATATATAGTAATAATTCCAACGCAATTTTTGGCGGTATTTAGTAGCATCTTCACCATTAAGTATCCAAAATTTTGCACTTTAAAAAGGCTGGTCTTTAATGTCTTCCATATATTTCATTTTTATTCTTTAGAAATCAATCTTATGCCCAGTGAAGCATAAATTCTTCGGAAGAAACTGAAGTTATATTCGACTATAACTGGTTGGGTATTATGATAAAAAAAAAGAAAAAAATGTTTGTTATGATGACAAAAATTAAAGACAGCACAAAAATAGGGACTAAAGTCCAAATGAACCTTAAGTATCCCCTGAGCTTGTTCAATTTTCGTTTTTCTGTGAGTAGCCAGTTAAGTTTCTTGGTTTCAGGCTTTCAGCCTCGTAAGCATATACATGTGATACAGCCCAGCAGTGTTTTGCGCTCACCAACCATAGTTAAGCAACAAACATATAGAAGGAATACTTTATTTATTTTTAAGATAGAGAGAAGGAATATTTAACCACGTAGTATATGATTATCACTCTACTCTTAATTACAAGTCTCCAATATGAATAATAAAAATACGAAAAAAGTTCCGTTAGGAAACTATTTTTCTCCTTAGTTGGCCGACATTACATGAATTTAAATTAATTGAGTCAGTGAATGGAATACCAGATGGTTAAGAAAAAAATAATTTAAACACTCCCTACGCCAAACCGATTTAACCCTTGACAAGATTTAAAAACTTAGAATTAACTTTACCTAAGTTGCTATGATTTGTTTCGAGAACAAGGATTCACCAATGGCCTGTCATTTGTCAACATTACCAATTATGCTGGAAGAAGGAAGGCAGAAGTTAGCACATAATTGCAGCTGTTTGAGCTACATGCAAGTTCTTTTCTATTTTACATGGTGTATGCTAGCTTTATAATCCCAACTATGAACAATGGGAACTATCAACTCTCCTATTGACAGCCTCTTCGATAACTCTCGTTACCTTTTTGTTAGTGTCTCAGCATATGGAGGACTGGAGATTTCTGAAATGACAGAAAACAAAAATTGAAAAATCACCTCCATGTTGTTAATCTTGGCTGATGGCGAGCAGACGACACTGTTAGTCTTGCTACTCCTAAGGCAGAACCAGGCTTCCTCTGCTTCTTTGGCAACCAAAACATTGACATCTTGGATGTTTCAGTAACATGTTCATCTTGATGTCGAGGAACCCTCAAATGGTGTCCGATAGCGAAGGCCAGAACCTACATGTCTTGTTGTGGGGCACGCCCAGCAACATACATTTGGGCCTAGAACCTGCATTCCCAGGCAAACCAGTTAAAATGATTAAACTAAAGAAGTCGGGAAATCAAGGAAGAAAAAAGAATTATGGACAAGGAAAAGGAAGTTAACGATAGCATATAGAGAAAGAAGAACGATCACTTACTGATATCAAATTCTCATATGCACCAAGATCATATGGATGTGAATGTACATGACCTCCCTTTTCAGCCAGCCACATAGCTCTGACACCTTCTTGGTACTATTAGGCACTAATCAGTTATAATTTGAAAAGAATCGAATAAAGTAGCATATATTCAGGTAGACAGACCTCAATGGTTGTCTTGTTTTGCAAAATCAGGTGCACATGCCAACCCAGAAAAATCCCTAGTGCCAAACTTAGTGGGACCAGTAGAAGCCCTGAAAGAATCTGCTAAAAGGAACAACATCTGAGCAAATGAATGAATGAAATAGTACTAAGAACAAAACTAGTTCATGAGAAATTACATATACTGTTCTGTAAGAACCTTCAATTTGCTGGTTGTCCTTTGGAGAATCAATAGTTATGCTACCAACAAGCAGAACCTGAAGAAACAAAAGTAGGAAGTGTTGAAGGGTCGCGAGCAAGGCAAAGATACTTAAATCTTGTAGGTTATGTTGATCAATCAAATTTCATCATAAGCCACCAATTTAGAAATATGAGTAATAAAGGAAGAAAGGATACAGGCATAGCATTCCAAGATCATATACAGCCTCTAAAAGGCGTCAAAATGTCAACTTCTTACCAGGGAATATATGCAAGCAATAACGGCGTATAAAACGAAGATGAAGAAGATCTTGTAGTTTGCATGGCCCACACAATTATTCATCCACACACAATGATGATCCTTGTATTCAAGAGGCAAACGATTTAGTATATTATTCAGGATATCAAGAAATAACATAAAAGTAAACATAGAGGCATACCATTCGCAGTACACATCTATTACATACACGACAATGATGGGCACGTGGAGGCTTATAAAGGGAACACTTCTGGCAGTATCTCATATCCCCACCCTGCAGAGTAATTCAACAGAAAAGAAATCACATCCAAGCACTCCACAATTAAATTTAGCAGATTTTTTTACTTTTAATGTTAGTTTTAGGGCTAAGGAGAAAATTAATATCTTTTTACATACATCAAGTACTGGTTCAATAAGATGGTATATATGAAGGACAAAACAATTCAACCCCTATGCATTAAGGACTATTTTGGTCGTTTTCTCAAAGTAGTTGATAATTTGGTTAGGGAATGAGAAACAGCCTTCTTCTTCATCAAAAAAAAAAAAAGAATGAGAAACAGCCTTCTTCAATTCAAATAGATATAATGTGTTCATACCTATCATACTAATTTTGACACACTTCTAGATTATACTTCTACGGGTTCTTTCAAGTTTGTTATCATTTTTTGGATTATTTTTTTAGAAAAAGGTTCACTCAACTTGCCTGCCAGTTGAATCAGTTACCAGTAAAAAAATTACCAAGTAAATGCCATTCCTGGATCAATAATCTTTAGAGTGTTGGGAGACCAGTCTCTCAACCTTAAGTTTGCACTAAGAGAGAAACTACTACATGACAAAGGCAAAGACCAGATTAAAGAATATATGACTTTCAATGGGGAGAAAATAGTAAGACATTCCGGTTTCATGTTTATAAAGGTAGAGCGACAACATTAGCAAGCAGGGCAAATAGTATGAAGGTTCATCAATAAGTTTGATAAGGAGGATAGACTGCGCAGATCTGTTGTAGCAATGAGTAATGGAGTAGAAGGCGGTCAATGAAAGTCAAGACTTGTGGCAAATTCTAAGGGGTTGAGTTTGTGGAAACCAACTGGGGGCTTTGAAAAGTACTTGGTAGAAGAATCAAATTCTGGTCACTATTGCAAAAGAAGTGTACATTGAAGGAAATCTTTCTAAGCAGTTTAGATGTGCTTGCTGCAGAGTTAGAAATTAAGCTGAATGGACCATCCCTTTTTCTTGGGATGAAGATTGAGCAGGGAACCTTCTGAACAAGGGCATACTTAGAATGTAAGATAAATTGTATTACATAGGGATTGACACCATTGTTAAAAGGGTATGATTTTTGTGGACAGATTATAGGCTCTATTTATGAGTAGGGGAGAAAAGGGGGTTATTTCTCTGCTAAGTCTCTCTACTCATTATAGTTGTGACAACTAAGTTTCTAAAGCACCTTAACATTACACTGTGCTTCCACTGGCAGTGCATGCCACATTAGAGTTACCTATTCAAAACAATCTCCATACAAGGGCAGGGGACAGTGTTGGGTAATAGGTGACTTCTGCATGAAACTAAAAACATCTTCCTTTTTTTGCAGCATCAAGTAACAAAGGAGGTTTAGAACAGCTTTTTTCTTTTGGGATGGATTGGATTTTCACGATATTGACTATGAAATGCTTATCTAAAGAGGCAAAGACTTTAAAGAAGAAAGTTTTGGGATAGAGCACAGTTAAAGGGGTTCCAACCCAAAATTCCAGAAGTACAAAAGAATAATCCTCCGCGTTTTCATTCAGCTCACAGAGGGACGAAAACACTGTATACAGTTAACAAATATTGAAGTATCAACGTTCTGCCAGTCCACCTAAGACCTTTTTGCCCATAATCAAGCATTACAAGAGCAAGTATTTGAAAGGAAGATTTTCCAATAATTGACTTCATCCAGTATGACAAAAGCATCCAACAAAACATTTTTAACAGTAAATTCATTATCTATAGGGTTTTGCTTGACTTGCTCACTTGTCATGCCTGGTGACATATTTGTTATTATAAACTCCACATGATCATACCATTATAATAACCTAGAAAGAATTTCTTCCTGTATCTGCTACAGATGTTAATGTCATAAGTATTTCATAACTGGTGAACTCCATTAATAAAAAACCAGAATCTCCATTTCTGCAAAAGCACAAGCCACAACTTGATTCTAGTTCAATGTGTTATTAATTAGTTCACACACTCTAGCCTCTATCTCCTTAAAAAAGAAAAAGCAGCTCACTGCACTAAGCTCCTGCTATGTGCGGAGTTCGGGGAAAGGGCTAGTCTCTACCAGCATAATACAAGTAGAATATACGACATTAAAGTAAATTATAAGGTAAAAAACGAACAAAACCTTTCGCTTGATCTCTTGAACCGTATTCTCCGGGTCTTCGACATCGGGCACGAAGGAGCTAGGAACCCGACCCGGATCAGTGTAGATTGCAAGTGCGTAACTCGAAATGCAGAAGAGAGCAACGACGGAAAACAGGACGGCGTTAAGCATACCGGGAGACGACCAAAGTCCCAACCACTGATCAATGAATACAAATACAGTGGAGAAGTAAATGTAAGCAATTGCCGCAGCGACGACGGTGACGTGGAAGGAGAATCTGCAACCACGTGTTGCTTTCATCTCCGCTTTTCACTTGCCGGAGTGGTGGCTGAGAGAAGAGGATACAGACGGCGTCGCCGGCGAGGTTGGACGGGAGAATGGAAAATGGAATTTACGGGTTGGATCTAAGGCAAAATTGGAGCGGTGTTTGGTTGTATGGGACCCGACTTACAACTTAGATAACTATATTTTAACTTCCGAGCCAAATATAATTGTGCCAAAAAAATATATATGAAATTAATATAATCTAATTTAGCTTTAAAAATTAGTTAAGTCACTCACGAAAAGTGTAATATGAAGATTAAAAAGGAATGAAGGAAGTTCTAAGATAGGAAGTATTGGAAACACATTTAACTCGACGTGAATTATTAGTTTCATCCCTAAACATTGATAATCTTAAAAACACCTCTTTATTTGACAAACTGAACTTAAGCACATCTCCGATCTTACAACATGAGTGAAAATAACTCCTAAATTATCATCAAGTTTAAGATATTTCCAACACTTCTCTTGAATTTTTATTAAGAGTCTTATACTTCTACAAGAGTTTGAGATCACTTGTTATGTCATGTGGCAGCTCAGGTCTGTATCTAAGCTTAGTTAGTCAAGTAAAAAAATGTTTTTAATATTGTCAATAGTTCGAGGAGGAAACTAGTAATTTACACAGATTTTAGGGGTGTTTACAATACTTCTCTCAAATCCTAATGATCTATTTTACTACTCACTCTGTTCCAATTTATGTGACATATTTCATTTTTCGAGAGTCAAATAATTTAAGTTTGACCGAAAATTTATGCATGAAATCTTCAATTTTTTGAAATGAAATTTATATATTTGTAAATTACGTAAAAAGTACTATATGTCAAAATAATTGACAACCCAAAATATTTAAAAGATATATGAAAATTTTACAATAAAAAAATAGATTAATTTAAATCTTAAAATTTAAAATATGTCACACCAATTAAAACAGAGGGAGTAATATATATCATTTTCCTTTCATCGTCATTATTTTCTCTGCTAAGAAATTAGTTTACGGCAAATGATTCTCATCTTCAATTTGATTATGCATAGAATATTGTGTATATCTTTGTTATACAATATATTATATAAAAATAATTTATACCAAATATATAAATTTATATGTGATACATATTTTTTATGAAAAAAAGGAAACAAAACAAATACCTCATAAAAGTAAAATAACTATAAATATATACCCTTTTACATTTATATCCTACTAAATAATTACACTATATACCCCCAATTAATTTCGCTTAACTGATACTAAATCAGTATCATATATTGTATTGATGTCATTACGGCTGATAATTTTGTTTAATTGATGTTAAATCAGTATATATATATATATATAGGGATACCAAATACATGGAAGAACGGCGAGAGAGGTGAGCGAGTTTTACTATGTAACCTGGATACATGCAAATCCACTTGGATACAATGTATCTAGAACAAATTACACTTAAAGTTTGACCCCAATTATCTAAGAGACATGTATCTTGATGTATTTGGAGGCACCAAAATCTAGTAAGATACGTAATATTGCAAACTAGAGTGTATATAAATAATTAACTCCTAAACTTATGGGATTTACGTAAGTTCCCCCTTTTTAATTTAGAATTAAATAAAATTCACTTATATTTTAAACCGAATCCGCTCTTAATTATGTAATGAATGTCCGTTAATTAATACTCTTAAAATTAGAAGGGTTTTGATTACAAATATTCTAAATTATGATTCTTTTTCTTATTTTGAATTGACATAATTATCAGTAAATTTGTATATTTAATTAAAAATATGTCAAAGCAAATTTGAAGAATTTTTTTTTCTTCTTAATTTTATGAAACATAAATTATATTAGACCAAGTAGTTTTCGTGGCTAGAATATCAATTTCCAACACACTTGAATTTAAGCTCATGCACATTGCCATGTTTGATTCTGACAGGCTTGGATTTAAACTCATTTGTTGTTATCGTAAAAACATGATTAGTCGAGGGTCATATTATGATCCAATCAATTCAATATTTGCTTCAATCAACTTGATTATGTAAAAATGAGCTAAATAATACAATATTTCGAGTAAAAAATGTTATTTTTTTAATTTTATTTTTCCTTTGATTACCAATGTGAAAATTGCTATTACAAAGAAAACGTACATACTAACGTTCAATCAATTCTTATTCATAAACCGTAAATGTTGTCATGAGAAAAAAAAGCCTTCAATGAAAGAGTAATTACTTTACCCACTTTTATAACCATCGACCTTAATTCATCTAAAAAATTTGTAACATTGATTTATCAATTTATTTTATTTTATATTGAAATTTGTAGGAAAGAAAGATTGTTTTTTTTTAAATGCTAAAAATATTTTAAATTTTGGATTAAACTACTCAAATATTCATATTATTAGATAAAAAATTTTACGGAAAAGGGTCAAAATTGCCCCCGAAGTATATGAAATAGACCATTTATACCCTTCGTTACATTTTGGGATAAAAAATGCCCCTGCTGTTATCCTAAGAGACCACAAATACCTTCAAGAGTTAATACCCCAAATTTTTGTTGACGTGGCAAGCCACGTGGGACTAATCCTTCCACCTAAGCGTTGTCAACTAGGATTCACTACAAAAGAACTAGACCTTTAGCAGCAACAACAGTCGCCACAAAAGCCCAGAAAATCGTCACTAAAAGTTTTTAACATTAAATTCTAATTTTGTGTTTTTTTCTTCATTGTTTTTAAAAAAC
>JAJOOR010031950.1:0-11486 GCA_036250505.1 Solanum acaule | reverse complement strand
AAAATAAATGATACAGACTTCTCAACTATACTGACTATCTATGAAGCCTCTAACTGATAAAGATGGAAGTCGGGACAAGACCCACGACATCCTAACAACTGATATAACTGAAAGGTAAATGAAATCATCCGGAAGCAAGGAGGCTCATAATAGCTAACTCGAACTCTTGGATGTATCAACGAAGCTCCTGTTGATGATCCTGAATACATGTGTCTACATCATGAGAAGATGCAGGCCAAATGGCTCAGTACGTGGAATGTACGAGCATGTAAGGGGAATTCTAAAACATAAGCATAAGCTTGAAACTTGATAAAAAAGAAACATACTTACCTCTTCTCGAACTTACTCAACTCAAGGAATACTCAAGGATCTCAAACTTACTCAACTCAGAAGTACTCAAGGATAAGATATTCAACTCAAAGATAAGATACTCAACTCAAAGATATGATATTCAACTCTGGGTACTCAACTCTAGATACTCAACTCAATATGACTGAACTCATTTCAATATAAAACAATTTAAAATAAGTGCAATATAAATAAACAAACTGTTTAAAAACATGTTGTAAGCTCGGTGTGTATGCAAGGATACAACATAACTCTGAAATGTATGTAAAAATACAATAACTTCTGTGGGAGTTTCTTTAACCGACAACCATCACATAAGAGCTATAATGATGATACAACGATCTACCTCACTCTGCCAACACATCATATACCTTGCCAAGAGCATAAGACCTAAACTACTAAGTGGATCCACTAGTCTATTGTGAAAAAGGTTCATCAAAAAAGTATGACCCTTTTCTACCCATGGTGGCTACATGGTTTATGGGGGCTGTGAGTTGTCTGAACTCTCCCCCATATCGGTGCTCAATACTACTCCCAAAATATACTAGTTCTTTATGTTTAAAAACATACTTCTTCTGTAGTTTGAGATTAGTGCTAAAAAACTTAGCTCAAAGGCTATCTTGGAAATCAAGGTTTCCTCTCTTGCTTTATTGTAAAAGCATTTACTCTTTAACTGAAACTAGCCCGAAGGCTCTTTGGAAATCTCAGTTTCCGTTCTTATTTAAATGTGAACATTTTAAATTTCTTTGGGAATACTTAGTCCCCATATACTTTTTGAAGAAAAGAACTTCAACTTTACTCTTTACTGAACTCAAAACATAAGTCTTAAAACAAAGTTAAAACGTTTGTAAAATACTTCTTAAAATGTGGTTCATGCCGAATTATGGACATGAACGACTCAATGCAAGATTTTCAATAACCATAGATAGAACTCAAATAGTTGGAACTCAAGAACTTCAATGATACTACTCATTTCAAGAATGCTCAACTCAGAGTTCATGCAGAATTATGAGCATGAACTACTCAACTCAATGACTCAAAGATGCTTCTCATCTCAAGACTGCTCGACTTATAGGGTTCATGTGGAATTATGGGCATGAAATATTCAACTCAAGTACTCAAAGATGCTTCAAAAGGAATTTGGAACTCAACACTTAAAGGCTTAGATCTTGAAGATACCACTTTTTTGAAAGATGCTCAACTTACGAAGTTCATGCGAAATTATGAGCATGAAACAACTCGACTCGATGGTCTACATAACTATATGAAACTCATGTATATGACTCTTCTTATTCTCTGACTTACTTCCTCAAAACTTAGTTCAAATCGATAGTTGATCTCAAAGGATTCACAATTGAACTCAAGGGCTTTCTTGAACTCTACTCTTAACTCTCTCTTGAATGTGAATTATGAATTCAAGAGTTATGGTTCATGGTAAGAAATATCTCATAATGACAAGGTAGACTCATGAATACATTATTCTCACTTTCATACTCACTTGCTCGAGTCTTGAAACAAGTTATTAGAATTTGTAGAAGACTCCTCAAAAGGACTTTCTTAGAATGTTAGAAAGAATTCTCAAAAACTTAACTCTTAACTCTACCTTGAATGTGATTTATGAATTCAAAGTTGTGATTTGTGATAGGAAAGGTCTCATGATGTTTAGGAATGATTTTAGATAGCTAAACATGAGAAGTAGTGTGTGAGAATAGAAAACAACTATAAAAAGTATTTATTTTTTTTAAATGTAAAAAAATTAAAGAGTAGTATGTGCTTATTAATGAAATACCTAAAAATATAATTAATAATGACACTAAACAATTAAGTAGATAAATGATGATGTGCGGTACCTTCCTTAGATAACAAATCTATTTATGTTTTTTCAAAAAATTCCCCTCTTTTTCAAGACTCCACCCACCCACCCCACCCAAATATGGTTACTAATTATTATTTGTATCATAATTGAAACGAAATTTACTAACTATAGCAATTGCCTCAAATATTGAATAACATTTACTTCTATTTACTGTCACTAATAAATACTAGCGTATCATAATTTTAATAACTGATAATATTATTTTCTCTATTTCATATTAATTAAATTTTTTCGGGCATTTTTTCATCGTTCAATATTTGCAATTTTCTTTAATGAAGTTTAATATTTTCTAGGAAACAAATTGCACTATTTATAAAGTTACATTTATGATTTCACAAAGCACAATAGTGGAAAATATGATTTAAAATATGTCCTTAAATATTTTTCTTAATAAGGGTGCATTGCATTACAAATTCAGTTAATATGAAATAGAAAGAGTATTATTTATGAGCAACATTTAAATAGGAAGGGCACGTTACATTATATTTTCCATTCAGTTAAAAAGGATTGTTCATTAACGTTATTTTTTCTTTATTTGTATTCTTAGACATTTGAATTATAATTTTAATTTGTATTTTCTTTCGGTTTATTAGGACCAAGATGTATAGCTATAGGTATGTGATTTATATTTTGTATTATTCTTATGACTAAATTTATAAAAAAAGAAATATTTTACTTCACTAGTTCGTAATAAACTTGGAAACTAGATCCCCCATCACCAATATAATTGGGAGTTTATTTCCCATTAAAAATATAGTTGTAATGTAATAAATACTAGATCGCAGATCTTCAATGATTGAACGTGTAATATATGGATGATACACATTATTTCTTTTTAATTAATTAAATATCATATCCACATATTCCATCACCGTTCCATATTAGTCAACCATTTTTCATTTTGCACGATACTTAAGAAATTATAAATAGAGAGATAATTTTTACTAATTCACACCTTTAATTTATTTATTTTTTGGAAATTTTACAAATTTTAAAAATTATGAACACTTTAAAAAAGAATTACATGCCAGAGCAATATGCAAAAAAATTAATTAATGTTTTCTTAATTTAGTGAGATGAACAACTACTATGAAATAACTATTTTTAATATAGCAATCAACTAATATGGAACGGAATGTGGAACGGAATGTGGAACGGAATAAGTGACAAGTGGTATATATCACACAGAATCATCAATTCATTTTTCTATTTTCATTCCAAAATTCAAAAGAAATGGAAGAAATCATTTTCTTCCTCCTTCTAACCCTCTTTCTTTCACAAATTGTTGTAGCTTCAAGTCATGAAATAAAGAGGCATAGTCATGGTGTTGGTAAACTTTACTTAAACAAATTATTGAAAAAAGATTCAACCATTGATAATAATAGTAGTAGTCATTTTAGTTCAACCACTGATTATTTAGAATTGGATAAATTTGTTCTTTCTCAAAAAGGGTTGAAAAATAAAGATCAAATCAAGAAATTGCCAGGTCAACCATTTGTCAAATTCAAACAATTTGGTGGATATGTCACAGTCAATAAATCTGCTGGTCGTGCCTTGTTTTATTATTTTGTTGAAGCTCATGAAAATTCCAAGTCATTGCCCCTTCTCTTATGGCTTAATGGAGGTACACAAATTTACTTTAATTTGTTGATTATAGTTATTATTGAACTACATATCATCATATCGAGACGAATCTAGGGCAGGTTCTATGAATTCAACTGAACTTATTATATTCAACTCAAACTATGCATGTAACATTTAAATTTATGCACAACGTTGAGTTTTAGATTCGCCTCTAATGATAAACTTGTAGTTTTACGATAAATGTCTTGAATTGTGTATGGTAGGTCCTGGTTGCTCTTCACTTGCTTATGGAGCCATGGAGGAAATTGGACCATTTAGAATCCATAAAGACGGAAAGACATTGTATAGGAATAACTACTCATGGAATCAAGGTAATTATTGATTAATTAATTAATTCTTCTCTTTATTACTTTTTTTTGCTTATTGGAATTGAGAAAATTGACCTCAACTTAATTTGAATTATGTATTTTTTATTTATAGTGGCAAATTTATTATTCTTGGAGTCTCCCGCTGGCGTTGGATTTTCATATTCAAGTATAAGTTCTGAAATCAAATCAAATGGAGATAGAAATACATCCATTGACAATATTATATTCTTATTGAATTGGATGCAAAGATTTCCGGAGTACAAAAATAGAGATTTTTACATTGCTGGTGAGAGCTACGCCGGGCATTTCGTACCTCAATTGGCAGAAATAATTCTCCAGCATAACAAACTTGCCAAGACGAATCTTATTAATCTAAAGGGGATCATGGTAAAGTAATTATATACTTTACTTTTCTCACCCTTCTCCATTTTATAATTGTATTTTAATGCTATTTCCTCCTTTATAATGGTGGTGTCCGTGTCAATTTGTAGCACCTCGACTATTTCACTAACTCTACCTATTAAAATTCACCATAATTTACATCCATTTTGTAAGTCGTTAGACCACTTTCTTCCACGAAGAATTTTTGGCTTTTATGATTTTCATCCATTTCATTAATCACAAGCCACACTATGGTTTTAAATTGTGCTATTTTTTTATTATATTCCTCCGTCACTACATAAAAATGATTATTAGCAGTAATTAATTCTTAATTGCCGCTAAATATGTATTTTTTGCGGCAATTAGCACTTTTTGTATATGTCCCTAAAGCCTTTAACGACATTGGTTCTAATGACACTTAACTAATGTCGGTAAAGACTTTAGCACTCTTTATTAATGTCAATATTTATTGCCGCTAAAAGTTATTTTTGTTGTATTACGTACTCAAAATATGTTATACAGAAAAAAAAAATTGTTTTGATAAAATAAATATTATGGTAGTCAACCATATATTAAACATGAACGAATAGTACTTGGAGAAAAGAATGTTTTGTGTGGATTGGTATTGGTATTGTTATTATTATAAATAAAACCTTTACGATTTGACGTAAACTCAAACAAAGAAGTTACATCTGTTATATATATATATATATATATTATGTATATTTCTAACCAAGGGAGTTTGAATGAACCATTGCGCCTTACGCCCCTTCCCTCACACAGCTCAACTAAATAATGTTTTTGTTCTGCTATATTTTTGGCAGATTGGGAATGCAGTGATAAATTTTGAGACAGACGAAAAAGGAATGTACGAGTACCATGCAAGTCATGGATTGATACCAGATGAAATTTTCGAGCAAATTGACAGATACTGTAATTTCTCAGACAAGGCCCTTCCTCAACCACACCAATGTGATAACGCCATTGATATAGCTATAGCAGATACCGATCCCATCAATCTTTACAACATATATGCCCCGTTATGCCCTAAATCCGATGACCTCAGTACAACTTATTATACGTCATACAAAAATTCAGTAAGTTCTGGATTTTCGAAAACTTGTGGTCAATTAGATTGAATTTTCGAAACTTAAAAATTCATAATGTATGTATTTAGATTAATTATGGAATGCAGCAAGAGATCGATCCATGTAGTGATGATTATTTAATTGCTTACATGAATCGTCGTGATGTTCAAAAGGCTCTTCATGCCAATGTCACCAAAATTAAGTATAATTGGCAACCATGCAGGTATTTTCGATGTATAATTTTTTTTATTTAGTCGTATGCAAGTGTATAATCTATGTATAACTAATGTGTACGCTAATTAAATTGCAGTGAAGTAATTGAAAGTTGGAAAGATAGTCCATTATCAATAATTCCTGTTATCAAAAAAGTTATGGCTAATGGAATAAGAGTATGGATATTCAGGTGAACAATTTTAAACTCTTTAAACCACCATTTTCTTGTTTTTTTTGTTATTTCTTGTAATTTTTTAATTCAATTTAATAGTTTTAATTTGTTTTTTCGATTTGAAACAAATGCAGCGGGGACACTGATGGAATTGTACCAGTAACTTCTACTAAAAAATCTATTAAGAAGATGAAGCTTCGCGTTGAAACGCCATGGTATCCCTGGTTCCACAAGGATTATGAGGTGAGTGTTCTAGTTAGTTATATAAATCGTCAGTATAAAGAATTTTTTACTCTATCAAGTCGTTTATAAGATATTTACATGTAAATTTTCTTTAAATATGAAATTTGTAATATTGAATATGTTATTTAATTTATAAACTTGGAGAGTACTTAATTCAACAAATAAAATGTCCACAATGTTACAAGACTAAATTTGCATTGAGAAGACCATCTTTATTATTCCTGATCAGTACAAACTTTTTTCGAATTTTGAGAATCAAATAATTTTTTCATGTATCGTTTAAATAGGTTGGTGGATACGCACAAGTATATAGAGGAAATTTGACATTTGCAACAGTGAGAGGAGCAGGACATCAAGTGCCAAGTTATGAGCCTGCTAAAGCTTTTACATTGGCTAAGCACTTCCTTGCAGGAACACAGCTCCCTAATTCTACAACACATAAAATAATATGCCTTACTCAAAACATTCCAATGCAAAGAAAATAAGTTACATATTTGGTGGCCATTATTTCAGTTGACGGTATTATAGTAATTAATTTAATATTCAAGTTATGGAGTTCATACTTTTAAGATAGTATGTTTAGAAATAAAAGATAACCCCTTTTATTTATAGTCGGATACTATGAACATGTGGTTATTGTGCCTTATCAATTCATTCATATTACTACTTTATTAGAAGAATTTTTGTACTATACTTGATTGAATATCAAAATTAATTAGTAGAATTATGTTCCATTAGAACTATATTTGGTTTGAAATCATGCAAATTATACTAATCCTTATTTTACTTTCAGTGATTGCCAATTTGTTGTTTTGATGCAGTATTTTTACCGGATTAGAACATTTTGATTCACAAAATATTATTATTACTAATTATTAATATTTGATTCAGAAATAATTAAGTAATTATTTTTATAGAATATTTTAAAATTTTATTCTGAAAAAAACCACAAACCTCAAAAGAAAAATGGCTTCCAAATCTTTTAAAAAATTCATTTTCCACCCATCACTATAATTCTTTTATAAATGTACTTATCCACTTCTCAGGTCCTAATGGAATTTTATTTACCACCAAATATGAGAATAATATTTAATAACATTTTTTTAACAATTGAGATTATGATAAAGCAAAACATTGAAGGAGGCAACTTCTTTGGTTTCTTTAGTCAGTGTTTGGATCTTCGTCTAAGATCATTGGTGTAGTATCTAGAGTTCGAGAGAAAGATTTAATTTCAAAAAGATTTGTTCATATAGAAAGTTGCACTTTTTAAAATCTCTCTGTAAAATATGCATATGCTCTTGGATGAGTACTTGTTTGAAGTACTTGAATTGTATGCTTTACTTTTCACCATGGCTGAACTAATATGTTTGTTATCTTGGTTTAGGCCTAATGGAACAAAGAATTCCTACGTGAGGCGATGTCCAACTATGATGCTTTGGATGTGGCACACAAAATCAGAATGATCTAAATGGCATTAAATAGTTTGTGTTTTGCGTATGAGAATTTAGAACTTTTGAATTGAAGTACTCAAATATGGATTAAGTCACAAAATGATGTATTCTTTCATATAATTAAGATTTTCAAGTAAGGCTATTTATTGATCGATTCAATTTGATAATTGAACTTCTCTTTTATATATTTTGTATTAAGAAATTTAACTCTAGAGTAATTTGAATTCGTGTAGCATAGTACATAATTTTTATGAGTATTTTATATATGTCCATATCTAATCTGATAGTGTACATTTTTCATTGAATATAATTTTCTCAAAATGAGTGAAATGATCTCGTCACATACCCATCCCCCCTCCTTTCCACGACAGGGGAAATAACTATTATTGTCTTTATAACAGTGTTAAATTAATGAGGTGCAACTGGAGGATGACGAAGAAGGTGGGAGGAGGAAAAAGAAAGGGTTGAAATTAATAGGTGGGAAGCATAAAAATGAAGGACCATACCATCATGGAACTTAAATTAATTAATTAATTAAATGACAACAAAGAAAATTTTGGAGGGAATAGGGAGAAAAAAGAGAGAAACAATCGGACTTGGAGGGAATAAGGAGAGAAGGGGAAAAATAATAGAATTATTTTTAATTGATATAATAATATATTTATTATCTAAATTATGGTTAGAGATATATTTTAATTAATTAAATCTTAGTCATTATATCTAATTTATGTCATATGCTATTAATTAAAACTAGAACTTGGGAAAAATAGAGACAAGGGAAATGGAGAGGAGCCGAATCCTTAAAAAATGTCATAAAATACAATTGAAAGTCATCTACATCTACGCATCTTTTTGGGTTGGTAAATTGAATAAACATTTGACATTCTTATTGATTTTTTTTACGCTATACGACACTTGATCTTTCTTCTCCGTTGTTACAAAAAAAAGTTACAGTACTTCTAAAATAATTTGGCATCTATTGTACTATTTTGATTAATTAATATTTACTTGTTTTATATAGATATTCATCTTAAACTTCTCTATACGGTGGTAGAAAGATTGTTTGCTCAGTTGATGACTATACTCTTTACTCAAAGAAAATAATGAATTCAAATATGTTTATGCACGGATCGTGCTTGGACAATATACTCTTTCGGCGGTATTTATTTTGCTAATATTAAGGTAGTTTTGTTAGAATCTCTATTACATTTAATTGATTTATAACTTTTAAATCGATGCTTTCCTTTTCTTTTACTTGGGAACTTTTGCCTATTTTTTTCGACTTATTCTGGATTTTTTCAAAAAACATTGTTTATCTGTTTTTGGATATTCTTTTTCCTATTTCTGGAGATGATTTTTACTATTTTTGTGGACATTTTTTTTTTGCCCCTTTTTAGAATAAATCTTCCATTTAAGTAAATATTTAATTTCACTAAATGACGGTATAATAATTGAATGAAAATGGTGAAAAAATAATTTTATTTAAAGCGGTGTCTTTTAATGAAAGCAAAAAGTTCAAACAACATTATTAAGAATCTTCATGCTTTTAATATAGTAAAGATAGATAAATTATTTATAATAATAAGAATTATTTCAAGTTAATAAGACATTAATTATGTGTTTTCAATACATTATCTTGGATCTTAATATAAAAACCACATTTATTAATATGATCTTTTTAACAATTTAGTTTGAAGTTTTAAATTATTTTTGTTAAAAAACAGGTAGTTTATATTTCTTTATTTTAATTAAATTTTCTATTTTTTAATAATCTTAATATTAATAGTCTAAGAAAGAATAAAATAAAATTCACTATTAAAATTTTTGGGACTCAAAATTTAGAAATTTAAATCACACTTATATAATTATACTATTCACGGAAGCTCTATTCACAATACACCCTTAAAATGTAGGATTTTGGAATATGTATAATATTTGAGAGGGTAATATACAATGATATTTTAAAACTTAAAATAGTCATATAAAATAATTTTGACAATCAAATGAAAATTAAAAAATAAACATTGAAAGTGTTAATCCTATTTCTATAGGTCATGCCAAATAGATTTTCTCACAAAAGTCTTATTGACATAATTGCTTAATATGTCATCACTAAAAAATAAAAAGAGTATAATAATCATTTGATAAATTAACAAGAAATTCTTAAACCATTTGTACTTTCTATAGAAAAGAGTATTAGGTAGCAAATCCATATACTATCATTGAGATATTCATTTGTATAAAGACACACTTATGTTCATCCACTTGAATCACTCAGCTATCAACTTTTTTTTATAGAAAGTCATTTAACTTTGATCTTCAACTCAAAAGTCACTCAACTATGAAATCTTTGCATAGAAAGTCATTCAACCTATTTAATTATTTTTTTCATTAAACTTTGCTGACGTGAAATTTTTATTTCTAACTAAAATTTTAAGAAATAAACATATATCCATTTAAACCATTTAATGACCTGCTCCACTTGACCCAACCCATTAAAAATATAATATTGACCCTCTTAATTTACCTTTATTTTCCAAAAATTATTTTCTATGTTCTCCTTTGCGTTTTTTCTTTTCTTTCTTTTTTTTTTTTAAAAAATAATCTCAATTTCAGCCTCTTCTTCCTTCTTTTAGTTAGGGATATCTCAATTTGATCTCACTAAATCATTCTCTCTTGTCTCCGATTTCTTTTTTATTTTGTCTCCGGTTTCTTTTTTATTTTGGTTATTGTTCATTAGCATTGTTAGCTTTAAATGATTTTAATGATGTTGTTAATGAGAGTCGTCGTATGAAGGTAAAAGGATAAAAAAAAACCTATCTCGAGAAAAGCCTCTCGATATTGCCTGAACCTGAACTCACATTATCCGGAGCTTTTCCATGGATTCTCTCTTAATAAACTCTCCATGTACAACCCTGCATCCTTCTAATAATATTTTAATCACAATCTAATTCCTATTTTTTACTAAAAGAAGGAAGAAAAGGCTGAAATTGAGATTATTTTTTTTTAATAAAGAAGAAGCAGAGGAGAAAGACTGGGAGACCAAGAAAATAACTTTGGAGAATAAGAGTAAAATAAAAGTGTTAATATTATATTTTAGTGGGTTAGGTCAAGTGGGCGGGTTATTAAATGGTTTAACTGGATATATGTTTATTTCCTAAAATTTTAGTTAGAAATAAAAATTCTGCATCAGCAAATTTTAATAAAAAAATAATCGGAAAAGGGTCAAAATTGCCCCTGAACTATGTGAAATAGACCACTTATACCCCTTTGTTACATTTTGGGATCAAAAATGTCCCTGTCGTTATCCCAAGAGACCACAAATACCCTCAAGAGTTAACACCTCAAATTTTTAGTGACATGGCAAGCCACGTGGGACTAATCCTTCCACCTAAACGTTGCCAACAAGGATTCACTACAAAAGAACTAGACCTTTAGCGACGACAATAGTCGCCACAAAATCTCGAAATATTGCCACTAAAGATTATGAGTAATTTTTAGTGGTGACTAAGGTTGCAACAACCATTCGCTAGTAAAACCTATTTTTTCAACAAAATAATATGATAATTAAATTTCGGTTGCAACCTAATATTCTAAAATAAATAACTTGGACTATTAACATTAAAAACATCCAATATTATTACGAAAATCATCAAAATTACTCCTCGATTCAAATCTCCTACTAAATAATGCATCATCGTACATTTTATACATTTACATATGATATAAAAATAAAACATATAGTGTCTTCAAACTCCTCCT